>JABCKS010000327.1:0-22990 GCA_018851325.1 Termitomyces sp. DKA19 | reverse complement strand
TCCAAATCCGGACACTGCATAGATGTTCCATGTTTCTCTTACTCATCACTCACTCTGCATAGATTATTGCATTGGCCGTACAGACCCAATTGTATAGGCTACATTCATTGTATTGCTCTAGCTTTGTACTTCTTTTGTACTTCTTAAACCTTGTTACTGTGGATCCAATTTTGGAAGATTGTTTTTGTAGGGAAGATGATAAATTGTGCTAGATATTGTTCAGTTATTCGGGTCGCACTCATGTCAGAAGAATGGGACAAAGTCAAACTGAAGCATACAGGGCGAGCAACAATAAAAACTGTTGCCCTCTGCAAGGCTCGAACTTGCGACCTCAGGATTACACAATTGATATTGTATCATACTACTATGAGACCTGCGCTCTAGCCAACTGAGCCAAGAAGGCATACAATATTTATGATTGAGTGTGTGATCTGTCCCGATCGTACATGGTGTAGGAGTTGAGAAATCTATTTTGCCCTCTTTCGGTTCAAGGTCACCGAGGTTCTCCCTGATCACAGTATCTCATGGCAACTTGCATTAAGTCATATGGACAAATGTTCTATGACATTATCCTTTGGCTGTCAATTGTATTGAGCCCTTGAAAGCATTTTTCTCTCAATAAACTAGGAATGGTTTATCTCAATAGACTTGTCAGACATTCTAAGAAATATGGCTGCTGTCTTTGATGTAGCTTTACTGGCCATTATAAACCTAGTGTACCTATGTATCATCCTGTTCTTTCAAAACCAGATAACAATACTGTTCCTAGATGTGATCATGGTTATCCCCCCTTTTATTGTCTGCCTAATTGATTAGGCTCATTATTAGCACAGTTAAAAACTTGTTCTGAATGCTGAAACATGAAGTGAATATGAACTTCAATGAAATAAGATGGAAATATGCAAACTGAGTATTTTCAGTAGCTTACCTCATAGAATATATATAGGAATTCCAAACATATTTTCTAGCAACATTATAGATCTGATATTAAATCCTGCTGATTTTCTTCTGAGTTTATAACAGAGAAAACTTGACTATATATATATATATATCACTGATTCAATTGCAACCTGGCTATGGGCAGTTATGTAAGAAGATGTTTGTAATATTCATAGTCAAGACATTGTATAATATATATATACTCTATCTTTCTAGATCATTTGATTGGCCTCTATGAAATCCTGCTGAAAAAATCAATAGTAGTTACAAAGCTTAGAAATATTTGCTATACATCTTTGATCTAGCCTTCTGGCTTACTGTATGGAGTCCTTTTACTTCTATTTTAGCATTTATTCTATAAAATGGTTGCTGGTTTCTATTTTATATATTAACAATGAATATATATAATAACTCAACCTATTACTGCCTATATATATCTCATTAAGTGTATTGCAGAGTTTGAGATGCTCTACATCCAGTACAGAGCTAATAGAATTTATATGCTCCATCATTTATATGTTAACATATTTTCCCACCAAAATTTTACACATTAGACCTGGTATTGTCTTTTCTTAGTGGACAAATGAAGTGGCAAATTAGTAGCCTGACTGGTAAAATTAGACAAGATTCCAATCTATATATTAATCTATTTTGCTGTGCTATTAAACATGCTGAGTCATTTATTTGAAAGTTATGTTTCCTCAGATTAACTCACTTTTTAATAATTAAAGCAATTTCTCTTGAGGTGTCAAGGATATTGGTGATGAATATATATTACTTTGTGCTGTTGACATTTGCACATAGCCAATGACTGAAGCAGACACTCATACATTCCATGAATACTTATACAATGACAATTTATATGAACTGAACTACATTTCTACTAATATCAGGCATTCTTTGGTATAATAATCATGTTTTTAACTGTCTCAGAAGTATAGAGGTCAAATTGCACATTTCTTATGAAAAGAAAGTTTGAAACCATTGAAAAGATCTTGAATTGTATGACAGGTGGAAGTAAGTTGATTATTTTATTGATTTACATGTAAAATTTAGCTTAAATACAAGAACCTGATTGAATTCAATGTTGTATGTTACTTTTGTAGTGTGAAATTGCACCAAATGTTGTTTGATCTTTAGCTACCATATTTATATATAGTCATTCTGACCTTAAACAGTTATTATTCTCTAATGGTCCTATAGTTTTATAAACATTAAGGAGATAACAATAGTGTTATCATTGATATTAGGATGATTCTGACTGTTGTTGCCATTATTTTACACATAATAGATTTGTTGAGCCAAGATTAAGAGGGTCAGCTATTTGTAGTTGAGACATTAGTATAATAGTAGAATCAATGAAAGATATATAGGACAATAAGAATTCTGATTTATAAATTCATTAAGCAAAGATACTTGTTGTTTCTTTAATGACAACTAATTTTTACTTGATACAGTTGACTACTACCTTAATCACAACCATCAATTCTTCTTTGCCCTTGGCTACATACTTTGATCATAACTCTGGATATCAATCATTTTGACTATAGTACTCTTATAGACAATAGAACATTGCTTACAAAAAGGTTCTCAAGAAACTGCATTATCTTTGGTATCTTTGCTTTTGCTTTTTGTTCTTAGAATTTCAGAATAGATGATTATCTTTAGAACTTTACATTCTTCTTCAAATTCTACTGAGATTGACACAGTATGCAATCTATTTTTTCAGCACCTAATTTATTGTATCAAGTACATGCCTAATAACCAGCAATGAGTATATTATGTTTTTAAACTTGTAATAGCATGCTTAATTATATTTCTATTATGAAAAGTTGACAGTATATTCTATACACAGCATAAAACTATAGATAACACTTTTGGCAGTGTGAACTGCAATGTAGATTGTACTGTTTTTTGAAGAAACAATGACTGTAAGATAGGAAAGAAGTTAATTTTCAGAGCTAAACATGCCTTATACTATTTTGTATCTTCCTACACCTTGAATTTGGGTCAACTCTTTGTATAATCACTCTGTGATTCATATAAGACTTATGTTATTGTTAGGTCCAGAGAACCTGGAAGTTTACTTCTGAGAGAAGAAACTTGCTAGTCAGTTAGTTAATGATGGAAAGTGGAACATATGGATGTTTTCAGGTCAATCTAGATGCTAGGCAATATTCTGAAACTGATGTAATATAGTTAAAGGTTGATGAAGTCTATAGGAAAGTTTTGCAGATTAAATAAACTATGATAGAAAGAAGAGAAATAGAAAAAGAAACTGAGATTGAAGTTGAGAGAGAAAGAAAAGACAAAATAAATAAATAAATAAAGAGATATAGATAATATTAAGACTGATGACTGACTATAACAGAGCCAGAATTATATACTTGGAGTTTCTAGAGAAGGTTGGCTAGGTAAGAGATTTATAGACAGACAAGCAGTACTTATTTAGGGCTTAGCTTCTATCATGATAGAGTCTGAATATAGGTCTGAAGTGGGCCCTATAGTTGGATCTAATGATTTCAAGGTATGAGGCAGACTTTTGAATGAAGAGTAGACTCTAAAAGAGTTTTTGAGCTTAAAAAACTAGGGGCCAGTGATCTAGTAACATGTACAGTACATTTAGAGGAATTATCAACTTGGGGCTTGGAGAACTTGTAGAACAGTGATCTAGTAATTTATAGAATATTAGCAGTACTTGAGCAATGGACAAAAGGTTTTTAAAATTAGGCAGAGTGGGTTTTTAAAGTAGCAGAGAATACTGGCAAGTTAGTAAGGCAAAATTAGTAGGTTATTGACATTACTCCCTTCTTTAAGCATTCAAATCCTTAAGGCACAGTAGGTGTTATTAGTTTCTAAGGGTGTTTATAAGAGCCTGGTGATCTCTTCAAAAGTTCTTTTTAAGAGTTTATTGTTTAAGTCATCCTAAGGCAACATTATACAGCTGAGTTTCTCTAATGTTTCTTCTTTATCCTTTGATACTAATAATGTTGCTACCTGGTTAATATATAAGGCAGCCTTAGAGATAATAAGATCAACAAAGGAAGCATGAGACAGTAGACTACTTTTACTAAAATAAGTCAATCTTTTCTTAGTCAAGGTATAGGAGTTGGCTACTTAGTTTCCAGAGTAGCTGCAGTACAAAAAAGATGTTAGAGACTTGAGGTAGTGCCTCTTACTCTGGGAGCATTATAGTGGAGCAATGGTGAAGCTACTAGAGGGCAGCTATATACTAAAAGTACCTTTTTTAGTTCTATAGAGTTCTTTCTTTTAAAGGATAGGGTTTTCTTTTGATGAATGGTGCATAACAAACAGCTCTATAAGTACTAAGGCTCTGGTTTTCCTAGTAGTACTGACAATATTAGTGCAATGCTTGCTGTACCTATGGCACTGTCTGCAACCTTCCATAGCTAAAGTAGTCTACTGGGCATAGAAAGTCTATATCAGCTGTTGGAAGCAACATATTTATTACTTATTTTAGATCTAGTAGTAGGCAGGGTGATAAGAGAAGGAAGTGGAGCTAGCTTATAAAGTCTAGAGTGCTCAGTAACCCTAGATTAAGGTTATTATCAAGAAGTAGACCCTTAGAACTTGGTGGTAGAGTGAAGCTTAGTCAGGCCTGGTAAGTCCAGAAATGTAGGCATAGAGAGAGAAGTCTCATAAGGGGCAGGTTTGAAGGAGACAGAGCTGGGTAGATAAAGAATTGTAGGGCTATTGCTAGTGGGTTTATTGAGCCTTGGAGTTCCACTATTTCTTTTTTTACTATTAAGGTTATTAAGTTCATAGACTATGGGAGGTAGCTCTAAGCATCAGGCTTTGTCTAAGGAGGGCCTAGGCCTTAAGCATCAATATCTTGGTTCCTCCTTACTTTTTTCTTAAATGCTTACTTTCTTAATCAAAACTTCTCCAGAGCTTTCTAGCACTAAGAATTGCTCTAAGTAACTAGGTTGCAGTGGAAGATGGCCTGGCTCTAGAGCTAGAAGATGATACAGTTAAGTCAGAATCAATACTTCCTTTCTCAGAATAAGAAGTTGGCTCAAGAGCTGACAGCAAAATTCAGAAAAGTAAAACCTTCCACTATGCATACTAGATATTACAAGAATAGATGCAAGTCATAATTTAGAAGTAAGAAGGAGATTCAAAGACTTGAAGGAAGAAGCAGACAAACCAAAATGAAAGAAGCTTCTGCATAGATACACTCCTAGAGTGGCAGATATAGACAAGCAGAGAAGGGCAGGCTTAAGGGTGACTAATGGTCTGATAGACTCAGTATCATCTGTCTTACCTTGATTAGTGACAATTCTGAGTCTGAGCATGCAGCTTAATATTTTTCAGAGTGAATCTGGGCATATTGAAGCCCATTGAATAGTCTTTGGCAAATTTATTTAGACTACTGCCTGTTAGGCTAAGACTGAGTAGAGGATGGGGGAGTTGGAGAGACTAGAGAGAGTTCACTAGTAAATAGTCTTTGACTAGGGGAGTTCTTGGAGTAGGCAGCCTAGAGCCTGGTAGAGCTCTTTTTGTTTCTAAAGGACATTCTGGAGGAAATGAAGAGTATACTGATAGAGGAACTTTGAAATAAATACAAGTTGTCTAAATCTCTTTCAGAAGATCTGGACATGACAGCAGAGTATAAAGACAGAGTTATAGATATTGATCTTTAGAAGTGGGAGACTCATAGGAGGGTAATGGAGAAGGAGAGAGTAACAGAGTAGGAATGTGGTAGAAAGTGCCAATGATGAAAAAAAGGCATCTAGCTAGCCAAGGCCTTGTAAGTATATATATAATTCTTGTAGTAGAAATTCATTTTGTTTTTTTAGTTTTTCTTTCAAAATTGTTATAACTTTTTCTAAGGAATAAAGTGAGACAAGATCATGGAAACTAGATAAAGAAATAAGATAGAATAGTATAAGTAGGGAATGTACAGAAGAGAGTTGAATCCCTATTGTATTTGGAATGGAGGATTATGCTCTGGAGAGTTTCAAAGCTATTGACCCAGGTTTAGTATCTTAGAGTTTCAAGAGATAAGCTTAGTGTAAATTCTAGAGGGCCTCTGGAGCATTTTAGAGGTGGCCTAAGGGTTTCCATATGTTGTTCTCTGGCTCATATCTAATCTATTAGATGAGTTATTCTATCTATTTTTGGTGGAGTATCAGGTTTGGAGTATCTGGAAGCTCACTTCTAAGAGTGAAAACCTACTAGTTAGTTAAATGATAATAGGGAAAGAAATGTACAAGTGTTCTAAAACTGATCTGGGTACTAGGCAATGTTCCAAAGTTGAAGTAATGAGGGTGGAAATTAGTCAAGTAAGGAGACAGTAAGTAGAAACAGAAGAAATAGGCAATATCAAGACTAGTGACTGACTATAGTGAGTTTATAGCTATATACTCAGAATTTTTGAAAGAGAGTCAGGCAAAGTAGGGGGTCTCTGGATGGGCAGTGCCTGCCCAGGACTTAGCCTCTGTTATGGCAGGGCCTAGATATAGTCCAAAGTAGGTTTTGTAGCTAGATCTATAGGAGTAGGCCCTGAAGAGGCCCTAGAACTTAAGAAGTTGATTTTCTGGTAATTCAATAATGTATAAAGTGCATTTGGAGGAGTTGTCAAGGTTGGAGCTTGGAAATGCATGGGTCAGTGATTCAGTGATGTGTAAGCATGGATAGAGGTTTGGATAGAGGGCAGAGGTACTCTATAACATTTTTATTATGGATTATACAGCTCATAGTTCACACATCATAACATAAAACCAGTCAATTATGTATATGAAGATATGAAGTAAGGCACTACCTTACATAAGTACAAATAGTGTAGTTATGTAGCATCAGGTGATGGTATGAAATATGATAGTAAATAATTGATAAAATATAATATATGAAGGTAATGGCCACTCCATTACATACCCTTCTGTTGAGTCTATTAATAGACTTATGAGTGCAAGAAAGGATAGATAAGGGGGTAGGATATGGTATCTCACCCTAGAGACTGTATTAGGGCCCTAATATAGGGTCACTAGAGTAATATGAATGTAGGACCTCAAGTTTCTACAGTATGAACACTAGGCATAATATTGTCCAGGCATATAGCCCAGTCATATATAAGGAAATTGAAAGAGGCAGTGAACCTATCTAATGAATTGAATGTAAAACATAAACTATAACACATAGTTTATCCTGAATATTCATCCATATATAAGGCTACAGCTTTGTTACTATTGACAACATCAGCCCAGCACTCTAATACAGTGTTAGCTGTATCTAAAAAGCCACTTGTTCTAGCTTCAGTTGCAATAAAGGTAGTAACATTAGTTGGTATAGCTACATTTAGCAGAGGTCATTTCTGAGCTAGGGTTAACAAGCACAGAAGGCTCATTAGTTGGGTCTAGTTATATAGATTCTTCCATAGGGACATCCTATAGAAATATACTAGAGTATATAAATAGTACAGAGGTAGACCTCACAAATGACAATAAGAGTTTCACTTTAGATACTAGCATAGCTGCTGTCAGTCTCTTTGATTTAGCCAAGACAATATCTACTGCCTCTACAGAACTGTAACATTTCTATTACAGGTAGCATAGCTTACAATTCATATGTCATAACATAAAACCAGTCAATTCCATCTACAAAGTATAAAGTAAGATACTGCCTTAAACAAGTATAAATAAGGTATTTATATAGCATCAGGTGATACTATAGACTATAATAATAAATAATGTCTAATTATATGTAAATATATGCATAAATATATGAGATACATGAGGATAATAGCCACTCTATTACATACCCCTCTGTTAAGTCTGTCAATGGACTCACAACTGCATGTATAAATGATCAAGGGGGTGGAATATGGCATCCTACCTCTGAAGGCTGCTACAGGGTTCTAACATAGGGCCCTGAGGGTGATATGAGTGTAGGACATTTAGATTCTATAGAACAAGTGCTGGACTGAATGGTGTTCAGGCATAGGGCCCAGTTTTGTGTAGTAAGATTGCACTGAGCAGTGCACCCATTCAATTATTTAAAGTAACAATATAAACTACAACAGTAGTTCATTACAATTGGTCATCCATCTGCAAAGCCATGGCTTTGTCACTGCTGACAATATCCACCTAATACTCTGATACAATATTAGCTGTATTCAAGGAACTATTTGTACCAGCTTTAGATGCAATGAGGGTAGCAATGTTAGTTGGTACAGCCACACCTGAAGGGCTAGGGATAACAATAGGAGTTGTCTTTAGGCTAGAATTGATAGGCATAGAAGGCTTATCAGCTGGGTCCAGTTCCATGGACTTGTTTATGGAGGCACCCTGTAGGGATATACCAGAGCTTACAGATGGAGTTGAAGTATATCCTACTGAAGACAATGAAGGCCTTGCCTTAGGTACTAGTGTTGCTGCTGCTAGTGCTTCCAATTTAACCAAGGTGACATCCACTACCTCTGTAGGACACTGTAGAAGGTGAGTGAATATGGGCAATTTCCCACAGTATAGCTATTTGGCTGTGCACAAGAAGAAGTGGCCCTAGCTCTCCTGGATTTGGAGGAGCATTTTAAAGCACTCCTAGTTGTCTTTATTGAGAGTATACCATCTATCATACCCCATCAGATGTAGAGGTTCATCAATAGATTGGAGTTAACAATAGCATTCATTGTCAACTCTCATGAAGAGGTCTATATGCATAATGCTTCCTGATTAGTAATGATCCCAAGAAGTATATGCTATAGATATATACATGATTCACCCAAGCTGGAGGCATACAGTTTGCAAAGAGATAATAAAGTACCTCCATTTCACTGAGATTATTAATCTGTATAGGCAATACTTGGAGTCTATACAGTGTGAAGGTGTAGGGTCTGAATAGATCCAAGTCCTCTACATGTTTATGGTAGTTATTAACTGGATCCTAATAGAGAAGAGGTTGAGCTACCACCATAACAAATAGCTACATATAGACTGTTTGCACATGAGGTGAGGTTAAGGCAAGAGCCTAACCTAGAATATAACTAAAGACTGAACATCAGCTTATATACAATAATGTATTGATGGTTATGCTAGAATACAGGTTCTAGAAACCTAGGTGGCTATAGTGTATAATATATTGCACCCACACATTAATAGAAAAATGACAGTCAATTGGGACTTGATTAAGTCCCACTCTTTGAATGTTATTATTGGTTCAGCTATATATGGCCAAAATCCTAGAGGGTAAGAGGACTGATTACTAATGAGGGTCTTCTCTCAGCAGAAAAGTAGCTATCTCCTCCAAAGTCAACTCTAGGACATGCTATATAGTGTGGTGCAGCCAATCAATCACAGTATAATGGGAGATCTAATAGAACTTCTAAAGAAGGAGAGTGGCATGCATTTTCTCCTGTATGGCAATGCACAAGTTAGACTCACTGATGATATAGAGCATTAGTTGCAGCTGCTCTGGGCTCATGGGCATTCTTTTAGAGACCCACCAATAGAGTTGTTTGTACTATAGGGACAAATGTTCAAACTCCATCATTTCAGTAGATTAGGCAAAGAAGTGTCTTATTGCCCATAAAGACTGAATTGGTCAATAACAACCAATAGTAATTGAGGTGTAGCATACCTTGGAAGTTGTTGTAGTATTTGTAGTGCCTTTGTATCCAAATGGTTTCTCAGCCATCTGAAAGGCAGCCAGGTACTATATCATTGAGATACTTGAAGTCCATCTTAGCCTTGTCAGCATCAACAACCAACAGCTATTTAACATTGGCATTATGTACTTTCTTGTAACAATGCTCTGCAGCATTGTTATCTGAGTCACTGTCCAAGATATAGTACTTGGACACTGCAACATCATCCTCATTATCAGTTTCTGAGTCAGAGATAGCTGCCCCACCTACAGTTCCTTAGAAAGATTGGCCTAGAGTGACAAAAAATTCTTTGTCACATGGATTCCACTGAACTGGGAAAATATGCTTTCAAGACAGGGCTTAGAGCATTGTATAGGTCCTTAGCTCAAGAACCTTGATAGTTCCTGCCACTGACCCCTGTTGTACATTTACAGAATAGGCAATCAAGGTGGTGACAACTTCTAGGTCATCTACTAATACTTTTGTTTGGGCTGGCTTTATAGAGCCAGCCTTAATAGGAGCTGGCTATGATGGTGCAGCTTTAGCTTATACTGGCCTAGAAGGTCCAGCTATAATATGAGGTGCTTTAATGTTAGGGCACATGTTTATTACTTAGTCTTTACTAGCAGGTACAACATTATTATAGGGTACAAGTGGTGCTCTCTGAGTTGATGGCCCCTTAAGAGTCTCCAAAGGCTCTGTACAAGCCTTCTTTGCCTCTAGAAGGTGGGGAAGGGATGCTATCCTCTTTCTCAGAGCTAACAAGAAGAGGTCCATATAGGCCTCATCTATCTAATTTTGTACTACATTAAATTCATTAAGAACTTGAACCAGTACCAGCTACACTATGGAGTTATTAAGGATGTTGGTATCAATGTTCTCTGGCACTCTGGCATTGTGCAACTGCTAGAACAGCTGAGTAATCTACTCATTAGCCATAGTCAATAGCTCAGGCTCCTTTGCTTTGCCCTTGCCATCCCTCTAGCCAAGAAGTATTACTCAATCATTTTTTAGACAGTTGACAAGAAGGACTTAGCCTCTGTTGCCAGCATAAATGACAATGTCTCAGTTGTCACCCATTGTTTTCCTTTCACCTTCAGAGTGATCATTGGTTACTCTGTTGCACTTATTGATGATAGAGCATTTTGCAGATATGCTATGGCAGAGAGCAGCAGATATATCTGCTACAGAGAAGCCAACATGTCTATTATTGTGGCAATAGATTTCAGGCCCTTCTCATCCACCTCTATTGTATCAGAGTTGCAAGTAGCAGGAACTGAGATCCCTACTTATGTTGATATTATGGCAGATTGTTATTGACCTACCATATCCATTGTTTGAATGGGTCTAGCCACTGATAGTAGAGCCATAGAATACTGTGGCACTATATATTACTGGAACTTCTGTGACTACACAGTTTGTGGGGCCACAGGTTGTCCAAAATTCACTGTTGAGGGCACCCTTAGCCCTCTATATCCTCAACCTGCTCTATTGCACTGTAGGGGACCATTATATCCCTGCATTAGCAACTGCTGCCATCACTACAGTGTAGCTTGGAGGGGCTACATCCAGTGGCACCCTTATAGGCCTCACCCCAATAGGCCTTATGTCCTATTAAGGCACTCTCCTCACTGTTGGAGATAGCATATCCTCAGGCAACAGTCTCACATTAATCAGTCCCCTTATAGGAGGTATCCTACTTCCTAGTACTCTTTCCCCTTGTAAGCTTTGTCCAGAGCTTATAGAATATACTGGTAGACCAGCATCTACTTTTTCTAGTTTTTTTTTTCTTCTTAAAGCTGCTTATTGGGCAACTAGGTCCTCTGCACAAAGTTGGCACATCATACTAATGTGGTAGAAAGGGACAAAGTCACATTGACTTAGCAGCCAGCCAAAAAAATTGGTTGACATAATATGTGATGGCTGCTATGCCAATGGCTCTTTCATTCTCTATGCTAAGTCATTCTAACCTTAACCTTCTAGCTAACTGTGCAGAGCATTGAATGCCCTGCAACTCTAAATAGGGCCTCCAGGTCCTTACATATTGAGAGGAACTGCTAAGTGGTGTTCTCAAGACTTCATCAAACCTCAAAGTCAAGGTTCAATCCCTTCTTACCAATGACCTATGAGGTTATTAATAGACCATTCTTAGTTGTCAGGTGTGCCAAAGTTATATAGCTCTGATGTTGTTCTGTTCAGGAACAATGCATTGTTGCTGGCCTAGTATAGTTGCAACAGTAATATGTAGAACTTAGGATGAATCTTCTATTCCAGGAGCACTGATAGCAGCTTCAACATATAATTGGAGGTCTTATTGAAGGCCTCTAAAATTCTATACAGCCCAATCTACTTGGGATAGAGCTTTTTAGCCCTGCCTCTTAGAAAGTTGAGGTTCCTCATTGAAAGGTACACTAATACACCTTTTGTCAACTCAGGATCTAGTCTACAATACAAATTTATGGCACATATCTGACAGACATGTGGGATTATAGAATCTGACCAGATCTTACACAATATCAACAGCATGTAGCCACTGTTTAACTTGAATAGTGCATACTTCATTATTTATAACACACTTGCATTGATCACAAACTTGGTTAGGTCTATATAGCTTAACTAATCTCTCTGATTAGGGTGCACAACTGTATGCAGAATCTAGCTAACATTTTTGCTGGTACACTCAGTCTGTCCATCTATCTGTGGATGGAAGGATGTTGATATTAGGAGCTGTGCTCCTAATAACTTATGTAGTTCATACCACTATTTCAATGTGAACTTTGGGTTATGGTTGCTGACAATTGAGCTTGGAAGACTATGCAGTCTCACAATCTCTCTCATATAAATCTAGAACAGCTGTAATGCTGTTATGGTAGTGTGCACTGGTATCAGATGCACTATGCTTGTCATGCAATATATAAATACTCATAAGTAGTTATACCTCTTAGACTTAAGGAGGGACAATGAAGTCCATTTCAATTGAGTCCCAAGGTTTCACTAGAATAGGTAGGGAATATAGTTTCCTTGAAGGAAGCTGATTTCTCCCCTTTGCTTGCTGGCACCATTAGCAGGTAGTGTAGAATGCTTGCATGTCTGCAGCCACTATAGGCCATCAGTATCAGTAGCAGCTATATTCCATTGTTTATTGGATGCCAAAGTGCCTAACAATGCAATAAGTCTGGTTCACTAGAGTAGTGACTATGTTCTAATCTTGAAGTATATACAATACCTCATAGCCCATAAGGTTAGTCATCTGCAGGAGCCCATCCTTCTGCTGGAAGGCTTTATAGTCCTTCAGCTAAGTTGATACTTCTACAGAGAGCTTATCTTTGCTATATAGTGTTCAGACTTTATAGAAGAACTCTCCCTCTGACTGATCCTTTAGTTGTAAGCAATTAGCTATCCAAAGGATGGCCTTGCCTAGGGTCATGTCCTCCAGGCCCCCTAGAGTCAATGACCATGGTTAGAACTCAGCAATTATGCTGGCAACATTGTCAGCAAGCACTTATACTTCTATGTTATGACTTTTATGACAATCAGATATCAGCCAACTCCTATGGCTTTATCTGTTGTGGAGAGTGTAAATTTGATCTAGTTGGGTCTATATTTCATGCAGGTATGCTAGAGGCAAATTATTCCCCTCTTCTCTGGATTGATTTGTGTATCTATATGTATATAGTCATAGATGTGATTCATATCTTAGAAAAAGTCACTTTCAAAGTAGTAGGATAAACAATCTGCTACCTTGTTGAGTTTTTCTTTGATATAGGTGATGTCAAAGTTAAACCTTGACATATAATTCATCTATTGCTGTTGACATAGCAACAAGTTTTGTCAAGTTTTAACAAACTCAAGTGTTTTATAGTCTGTGATCATATAAATCCAATATCTTAGGAGCTTATCCTCCCACTTCAAGAGGGTTTCTAGGATAGCCAATGTCTTTAGTTCATATATGGCATAGTTTTGCTGTGTATTGGTGAACTTTTTAGACATGAGCCTGGCTAGCTGACACTTCTGCTAGCCCAGTCCTTGGCTATACATTATCTTGACATCTATCTTCAAAGTGTTGCATATCAGCCAGATAGGATCCTCATGTTGAGGATCAATTGGCTATATAACCAGTGTTTTAGTATAGATCTACTTGATTATGTCAAAGTACTAGTGAATAGAGCACTAGCAACCTATTCTGTGTCATGGCTATTAATGGCCCTGTATATGCTGAAATACCAAGCCCACAAACCATTGGATGTCATTGTAGGTTTTAGGGGTACACTATTCCTGGACCTGATTCAACTTATCCATGTCAAGGTGAATACCCTGCAAATTAATAACATAGCTAAGACACTTGATGCACTTAGTATACAGCTCACACTTTTTCCATTTGAGGTAGAGCTTGTTTTTGTATAGTCTCTCAAAGACTACTTTGAGGTGCTCTTTATGCTTCTTAATTGTATCTGAGAAGATAAAAATATTGTCTAAATACACATGCATCTATTTCTCAATGATGTCATGAAAAATAGATGTTATTAAATGTTGAAATGTTGCTGGCATGTTATAGTCATTAATTTACATAATATTACTGCAATATGTACTAGTGACAGTCATAAATACAGTTTTAGGTATGTCTGCTATATGTATCCTTACCTGCTCATACATATTAGTAAGGTCAATTTTTAACCTTATAGGCACATAGGTAACATCCTTCCAAATGACTTCTTGATTGGATAAAGGCATCATATCCTTAACAGGGTTATTATTGCATTGATGTGTATTTAGTGCCATCTGCAAGGACTCATCCTTCTTAGGAATACATAGTAGAGGTGCAGCCTGATTGGTGACACATGGTTTCCACCACTTTGCTCACATATAGTAGTTGATTTTATCTTACAATTGCTGCTGAAGTGATTTCAGACATCTTGGCATGAAGTATGAGTAGTGTTTGAACTCATCTATAAGGTTTATCTTGTGATTAACCTCATGCCATGAAGGTAGTTCCTCCTTCATGCCATTAATAATATCTTGAAACTCATTATACTACTGTTAGCAAAGGTGTAAAATATTGCCTTCTGTCAACCTGGAAGACCAAGCCTTCCTTTTTTCCCCTCCTAACCAAGGCCATTGCTTGTCTTTGACTAGTTTAAACAGTAGTACTGACTTTGCATACTTATTATGCAAAGCTATTAAACAAATCTTTAATTTGTCTGGAATGTTCAGCTATGTAGGGCTATATTCAAACCTATACCTCACTTCATTTCACAAGTACTCAAACTTACTTAGTTTAGAGATTTCATTCTTCAATGCCATTTGATACATCTTGGCTCTAGGGGTTGTTCTCTATACCCTTTCTTGCCAGATCAGGTCTGCAATGACCTAATTCCACTTCTGCAGCATACAAGGGTCATATGCCCATTTAAGAGTAAGTTTTGGGATTGGTCAATCCCAAATTCTTTGTTTTCTTGACTATAAAGAATTAGGCCAATTCTTTTCCCTCATTCACTATATGATCTCCACCTTCAAAGGTCTCTGTTCAGCCAACTTTAACATGCTGGGACTAACTCTCTCTTCCTAAGGAAGAGTACACTAATAATACTCTTCCTTTAGCAATATTAAGGGTGGGTAGTCTCTAAGCAGACTGTTAGTTACCTTGACCCAATGCTTATCTTTTACTTCCTTCACAATGGGCTGTCTTGGTCCACCAAATAGTCAGAGCTGCTTATTATACTGCTTTTTCAATGTGCAAAAGCATTGCACATGGCTATCTAAGTCTTCCAGCTCCAACTTATAAGCTAGAGCTGCTACTCTATCAATAACTACCTAGTCATTCTCAAAGTCTAGAAGGACATGGTATACTCTCATAAATAGCATGCCTATAATCATATCATAGTGGTTAAAGTTAGCAATATCAACATAGACATTGTAGAACTTACTAGAGGCTTTTATAGTTACTCTGACACTATAGTTTACTATGGACCAATCATTTCCAACTACAAAGTTATTGATTTAACCAATAGAGCTACACATATTCCAGCCTGGGACAAACAACAGGGTGATCCCAGAAGTTGTACTTCCTAAGTCCCATAATGTCCATGTCCTATGGTCATTGACCTCCACTCAGGGTAATGAGACATTCCTTGTCTTATGCTGGCAGCACTGGTCAGTCCATAGCATCCTTGGCTACCATAATCCTTACCTTGTATATATGAACCTCTTTAGTAGGTTTGTTTATCCTATATCCAACTATAGGAACCTCAATGAGAATGAACAGTCCCTTACTGTCACTATTCCAAGTGTAATACTCATTCTCATACATTTCTAACTTAACATACTTATCCTCTCCAGCTGAAGTTTTATTGGACTCAGCTGCCAGGTCCTTGCCAATGTCTACAGGATTGCTATCCTGCTGATCATCAGCATCATTGACATCTAACAGAGTGGTTGTATATGCCACTTGTACAAACATACAAAGAGCTGGCTTAGCCAGCTCCCTGCAGTCTTAGGCAAAGTAGCTGGACTTCTTATACTTATAACAAGTTGTAGATTGTCCAGTATCCTTGTTTAAGTGGCCTGATGCAATGGCTACCACATTGTTTCTAGCAGTGAGATGTTTGTTTGCTGCCTACATTGCTTCTCCAGATTGGGCAGAAGCTATAGGACCCAGCTCTGGGCTCCCCTGAGGAGGCATAGGCCTTACATTCATATAAGCAGTGGTCTTCCTTGCTGGTCTAAGCATACTAGAGCAGGCCTGCTGACCTGCCAGCTCTAGCCACTTAGCTAGTGTGGTCCCCAGGTTTAGAGACTATATTGCTGCTAACAACAACAGTTATTTCAACTGGTTTCTTCTGCTGTGCTCTAAATAGTGCACTACAGTCTTGACACTGTTTTTGTAGGTCTTAGCCTCTGAAACAAATTTCTCAATGGTATTCACCTTAGGAGAAAGTCCACTATTGTATATTAATGCAACCAGTATATCAGAGGGTATACCTTCCAAAAACCACTGACAAATTGTGAACTTGTCAGAAAATACAGCTATATTCTAAGTATAGTCAAGTAAGGCATTGTAGAATTCTTACACCCCCTATAGACCACATTGCAGAATGCATCATGGGCATCCTGTATAGTCAAAGGTTGTACAAATAGATTATACAATCTGAAGATTACATCTTCAAACCTCTAGTAGGACTACACCCTGTTGACATGTATTATATATCATAGGTACCACTTCAAAATGCTTGTAGTTAGAAAGTCTCTCAATATTAGGACTTTCTTGCATTTGTGCCCCTTCCCACTATACTTGGCAACTGTATACAATATGCAGATACTCATCAGCCAGTCTTCAAATTTTCTAAACTTAGATGACCCAGCATATAGAGTGATTGCCTTCAATGGATCACTTCTTTTTAGCTTGATTTCTTTTAGTACAGCTAGACAGACAGCAAGCAGCTGTTCTATACTGCCCTGAGACAATCATGCATTGTTTGTCAGTGATATTTGTGAGCCTTTTCCACTCCCAGAGTGGTGAAACATTTATAATGTTGCAGCAGCATTGAAAACTACTGTAGCTGTTTCTTGGGGAAGACTGTAGTGCTTTACTATCCAGCTATGCATCTTACATTATCACTCCTATTTTCTGCTGGACCCTAATAAGGTCCTCCAAGGTCTAGGGGACCCTCTTTTAAAGGTGGTGATAGTCCTTGACCAGAGAAAGGTGGTCCTCTCTCAGGTTCTCCTCCACCTCCTCCTAGACCAGATGGTCCACAATGTGGTCTGGAGGGTGGTAGAAAAGTGTAGTTACTTCTAGGTAACTCCTATTTCAGATCATCTCCACCTTTTTTTCATAGGCAGACCATCTAAGGAGGACTACTCTCTTCTTGGGCAGCCTGCTGTGGATGCACTATAGAACTATTCCTCATCCCACTTTAAGCATCTATCACTGCAGAGTAAGACTCTTACTCCTCTGTCTTAATTGGCCTGATATATTTAGGTGGAATATATTCCTTTGACCAAGCATGATATATAATGTTCCCTTAGGACACCATTCTTTGGTCATTGATATGGGATTGCTCAAAGTTTTCCATGTCTCTGTTGTGGAATTGCTGTAACACAATTTGATCCTCCCAAGTCAATGCTCTTTACATAGACTTAGTAGGTCTACAGCATACTATAGGTTACTCAAATGTAATGACCAACCCTACCTCTGTTAAGGCCATATTAGGCATAACAATCATTCCTACTGTAGTCCATCTCTGATAGTCTACCACAGCCTATCTAGCTGTATAATCCCATGGTGTCTTACTAAGCTGCTGTAGTGCTTGCAACAATATCAGTGCTTCATTGACCAGTAACAAAAGGGGCAGATTGTCTTCTCCTATAAATGGTGAAAACATAGCAGAGGATGCTTGAAATCCCCATAGCTTCTTCTACTAGAGGTACTTTTGTACCTCCTACTACAAGAAGATCATATAAAGTTCTAAGAACTTCACTGGATCAGTTGAGATGGTACTATCACCCAAAGATCATTGAATTGTAATATGCTTAACTACTTTAGCAGTCAAGTACTGCTGAGTTGAGGCCTTTGAGACCTTACCTTGGTCTTGCTAGAATACAAGCACTTTTTTATAAAGGATATCATTGGACTGCATATCATCTTCCATATCTGAGGTTTTATTGACATTTTTGGAAATTGTTTCAATAAACACCAATAGTCCTGGTGTGCAAATGTTCATTGCAGGGCCAGCATACAATTGTACAGGGCTGTGAGCTCTATGAGTCTTCCTACTGGTACTCTTCAGCAGGGTACTTCCTGCCAAGGGGTCAAGCAGGCTTTCTACAAGCTTGGGAAAGGTTCTCAAACCTTCTACCTATAGTGCTATAGGGGTATGCCCAGAGTTTTGCTCTATGTCCACTGACACTACTACATTACTTAGCTCTACCTTTAAATACAGCTGAGTAGAGGGCATTCTATTGCCCTTGGTGGTGATACTAGTCTGACCACCATATGGTAGTTATATAAAAGTGACCACCAGCAGTCTTCTTAGTATCACACTGCTTTTTTTTGCCATACTGTGAGTTGATATGGCAAGATCTGCTGTTTCATATGGAGCACTCTGTAATGCTCCCTCAAACTCTGATTCAGACCCAGGTCCAAGCACCTGATTATTTATGGTCACTATGATACTTATTGTGGAAGGTATATGTTAAAATTTTTAACATTTTGATCACAATAGGTGGCAGTGAACTTCTTTCTTAGAAGTTTGGTCTTTTTCTTTGCAAACAAGTAATCACTCATATGTATTAAAAAAATATAATGTTTCCATTACAGGTAGCACAACTTACAATTTACACATTGTAATACAAAACCAGTTAATTCTGTCTACAAAGTATGAAGTAAGGCACTGCTTTACACAAGTACAAATAAGGTATTTATATAGTCTCAGTTGACACTACAGACTATAATAATAAATGTTGTCTAATTATACATAAACATATCAGATATATGAGGGTAATAGCTACTCCATTACAAGGACAGTGCAGAAGGTGAGTATATATAGATGACTCCTCATAGTATAGCTATTTGGCTGTATGCAAGGGAAAGTGGTCCTGGCTCTTATGGATTTGGAGAAGCACTCTGAAATACTCCCAATTGTCATCAATGGGTGTATGCTACTTATTATACTCAACTAGATGTGGAAGTTCACCAATAGACTGGAGTTGACAATAGTGCTTATTGTTGACTCTTGTAGAAAAGTCCATATATATGATGCTTACTGACTAGTGGTAAACTAAGAAGCATGTGCCATAGGTATATACATAATTAACCTAGGCTGGAGGCATATAGTTTGTAAGGAGGTGACAAATGACCTTCATTTCACTAAGATTATTAATCTGTATAGATAGTACTTGCAGCCTATATAGTATGAAGATGTAGGGTCTAAACAAATCAAAGTCCTCTATATATTCTTGGTAGCTATCAACCATATCATAACAAAGATACACAGGGCAACAAGGCTCTTGATACAAAGTTAGCATATCACACCAATATGGTAAAAAGAGACAAGGTTGCTTTAACTTGGCAGCCAGCCAAAAAACTTGGCTGATATAATATGTATTGGCTGCTATGCTAACAGCTCTTTCATTTTCTATACTAAGTCATTCTGACTTTGACCTTCTAGCCTACTGTAGTAGGTCATATGACCTGTGAGTGCAAGGCCGGGGTTTCAACTCTAGCTGAGTGCATCTGTGTAGAAAAACACCTTAGATACCATGTGGGTTCTTCAACGCCACTGGAAAGCCACCACCCGCATGTGACTGACTAGGAAGGCTTTGTTGGTCAGGCCACCCCCAAACGACCAATTAGCATGTGATACAATGAGGCATAGTGACCACTACACTCATGACTTAATAACAAAAACAGATGGTTTCCCTGGTTTGATGGATTTGGGAGAGGATCTCAGGGTCCTCGCTGACCAAGTGGGTCAAGGCATGGGTAGACAAAAGGATAGGAGTCAATAGTTTGATCAGGCTGCCAACATTACTGTGTGGTCCATTGGATGGTTTGGCGAGGTCTTTACCATTGCTATAAGGTTTGATCAGGTGCCTAGCCAATTGGTCCAGCACGTCTGTCACTGATACGGCATGCTGGCCATACTATTGTGGGTTCCAAATCTTGGGATCGATCTTCCAAAAGTATTGTCTGGGTGTGGGGAAGGGTTTGTTGTGATACTTTTACTGGTATGATGGAAGTGGGAGCTTGGAGCTGGAGCAATTCACCTCACATGGGACAAACCAACACACACTTAGTAAGCTCTGCCAAGTATAGCTGGGTTTAGAAATTGGGATGGCATGTTAATGGCAGATGGTATAGGATTTAGTGTGGAAAGTAGTATGAACTTTGACAAAGTCAAATTGTAGTAAAAAGTAGCTATAAGGCATAACCAGCATCAGCTGAAAAGGGATCAGGCCAGAGAACTAGTTGGAGTGTCCATAATTACCACCCCCCCATTATGTACTGCAGGACCTAGGACACAATGTTCAAGGAGTATTCCATGTATAAAATAGGTCTCAAAGGAAATAAAAATGATCAATCAATCAATCTAACCTACTGTACAGGGCATTGAATGCTTTGTGATTCTAAGTAGTAGTTAAGAGCCTCCAGGTTCTTGCATTTTGAAAGGGACTCCTATGTAGTATCCCTAAGACTCCATCAAACCTTAAACTCAAGGCTTGACCCCTTCCACAAATGACCTACAAGGTCATCAATGAACTACTCCTGCTTAAGCATGTCAAAGTCATATGACTCTAACATTGCCCTGTTCAGAAATATACATTATTGCTAACCCAATACAGTTGCAACAATAATATATAGAACTTAGGATGAATCCTTCATTTCAGGAGTGCTAAAGGAAACTCTAAAACATAGTTGGAGGTCTTCCTGAAGGCCTCCAAAATTTGGTAAGGTCCATAAAATTTGGTAAGGCTCAATCCACTTGGAGTAGAGCTTTCTAGCTTTGTCTTTCAGAAAGTTGAGATTCTTTATTGAAAGGTACACCAATGCACCTTTCTTTAACTTAGAATCCAGTCTATAATGTGAGTTTGTAGTATATGTCTAGAAGACATATGCCTCAATGATTGCATCATGCACAGCTACCAAGTTCTTCAGAGCATGGTGGACAAACTGCTTGATTCCTCTAGAAATCACTAAGTATAACCAGATCTTGCACATTATTAATAGCATGTAGCCACTATTCAATTTGAACAGCACATACTCTGTCATTTTTGATACACTTGCATTGATTATGAACTTAGTTAGGTCTATACAGCCTAACCAGTCTTTCTGACCAGAGTATACAACAGTGTACAAAATTTGGCCAATGTTCCTATTGACATGCTCAGTCTGTCCATCTATTTGTGAATAGAAGGATGTCAATATTAGAAGCTATGCTCCTAATAACTTATGTAGTTCATACCACCATTTTAATGTAAACTTTGGGTTGCAGTCACTGACAATTGAGTTTGGGAGACTATATAGTCTCACAATCTCTCTTATGTAGATTTATGACAGCTGCAATGCTGTCATGGTAGTGTACACTGGTATAAGGTACACCATGCTCATCATATAACAGATAACTATCTATAGGTAGTTATATCCCTTATACTCAGAAAAAGGGCCAATAAAGTCCATTCCAATCAAGTCCTAAGGTTTCACTAGAACAGGCAGAGAATGCAGTTTCTCTGAAGGAAGCTGATTGCTCCCTTTTACTTGCTGACACCATTGGCAGGTAGTGCAGAATACTTATGTATCAACAGCCACTGTAGGCCTCTAGTAACATTGATGGATGTATTTTATTGTTTGTTGGGCACTTTGGTGCCTAATAACATGGTCCACCAGATTGGTGACCATGTTCTAATTATGAGGTATACACAATACTTTGTAGCTCATGACATTAGTCATCTACAGGAGACCATCCTTATATTAAAAGGACTTGAGTCCTTTGGCCAAGTTAATACTTCTGTGAAGAGTTTGTTTTTGCTGTACAATGTTCAGACTTGATAGAGGAACTCTCCCTTTACTCAATCCTTTGGTTGGGGATACTTGGCTATCCCAAGGATGGCCTCACCTAAGGTTTTATCCTTCAGACCCTCCAAGTTCAATGACTCTGATTGGGCCTTAGCATACAAACTCCTGCCTTTGACATTGTTGGCAAGTACCTGTGCTTCTGTATCATAAATTTTGTGATGATTCTGTACTAGCCAACTCCTGTAGTTTTGTCTATTGCAGAGAGTGCAAATCTGATCCAGTTGAGCCTACATTTTATACAGGCATGTTGGGGGCAAATCATTCCCCTCTGGATCAATTTACACATCTGTGTATATATAGTCATAGGCATGGTGCACATTTTAGAGAGAATCACTTTTAAAGTAGTGGAGTAAACAGTCTGCTACCTTGTTGAGTTCTCCTTTTATATAGGTAATGTCAAAGTTAAACCTTGACATATGATCTATTCAGTGCTACTAGTACAACAATATATTTTGTTAAGTTTTAAAAAATTCAAGTGCTTTATAGTTCATAATTGCATAGATATAGTATCCTAGGAGCTTATTCTCCCACTTTAGAAGGGCTTCTAGGATAGCTAGCATCTCTAGTTTGTGCACAGTATACAGTGGCTCAAAAAATTGTCCCAATGTTTTATACTTTTTGAAAGATGACATTAGCATGAAGGATGAGAAGCATTCAAAATTCTGGTTAAATCATGTAAAATACTATGGCATTATGGCTATAAATTGCATTTTAGTTTATGTAATTTAAATTTAAACTGATAAAGTAATGGGCATCTTAAAATATTCACTCATTGGGACAGTTTTTTGAGCATCTTTAATTTTGGTATTTAGTACTTTGTATATCCTCCATTTGCCTTGATAACTGCTTGAATCCTTCTAGGCATGCTTTCTATCAGT
>JABCKS010000326.1:0-20702 GCA_018851325.1 Termitomyces sp. DKA19 | reverse complement strand
AGTTCTGGGGTTATATACTTAAGGTCTTTGGGGAAAGTCACAAATGATAGAGGGTCCCTGGGTAGGCAGCATCCATCTGGGACTTGGCTTCTATTGTAGTGGGACCTGGGTATGGTCTAATATGGGCCCTGAGGGTAGATCCATGGGGTGGGGTGTTTTGAGGCTAGAGTGGGCCCTAAGGGCATATCAGAATCTAGGGAGCCATCTTGCCAGTGATCCAGTGATGTATAAGGTGTGTTCCAAGGAAGTTGTCAGGGTCGGGGCTTGGGAACATGTAGGCTGATGATCCAATAATGCATAGATTGCAGGCAGAGGACAGGGGCCTCCAAGGGGTGGGCAGGGTAGTTTGAGGGTTAGCAGAGATGGTGGAGCAAGATTGGTAGAGTTTTGACACTCTATTATAAGCATCAGAAAAAATAGAGATAGTATTTTTGAGTGAGCTATTATTGAAACATTAGAGCAAGCTAGTGATAACATAGTAGGGGGTATAAAAACTGTTTGGAGAATAGAAAAAGGAAGAGGCATTCAAGGAAAATCTGAAGAAAATGGACAATAGTCTCTATAAATTGTCATAAACTAGCAAGTTTGTTAGTATAAAGACTAAGAAAAGCTTAAGTAAACTGTACTTGAGTCTTTAAAGCTAACAAATAGTGCCAAGCATTATCCTAAAGGTGAGAAGGGATATAGGGGGTCAACTGGCAGTGTTGGAGTAGTTATAAAGGGTAGTCAGGCTGGGATTGAGGACACAATAGTGTGAGAGAGATCTCTAGAAGCAGAAGTAGCTTTAGTAGCTAGAGGAGGCTTTCAGACTTAAAGAAGAGACTTATTTGCTGTAAGAGTGACCTCTGGAGGCTATGGCTCAGTCACACAACTGGCAGAGGGAGATTGAAAGTATATTCAATGTTTAAGAGAAATTCTAGAGGTCTAACTACTCACTTGACAGAGAAAGAACTAAAAAGAACAAGTCTGAGGATTTTCAATACCAATGTTTAGAAAATTTACTCCAAAGCTTTTAAGAAAAACACTAGACAACACTAAGTACAGAGCCTGATGCAAAACTAGAAGTTCATTTTAATTGGCCTTAATCTCCAGCCTCCTGGAATGTAGCTACATCCAAGTAGCACTATTAAATAGCTCTAAGTTCAAAAGTATTTATTATCAATAGATGGAAGAATGGAGATATGTACATAGCTTAGAATAAAAGAAATAGAAATAGGGTCTAACTTGGACAGTTCTCTGACAGCCACCTCAGACACTAGCCAGGCAGTGACATTGTCAGTATTGAAAAATGAGGAAGAAGTATATAAAGAAGTTAGATACATAGTATTGCTTCAGGAAGATTTAGGTAATGAACTACTAAAAAGACTTTAGGAGATTGTTTGACTTCTATAGACATCTTTGAAGACTAACACCACCTACTACACCTTAAGAGTCTCAATGCTTAAAGGGAGGGTAATGTCAGGACTCCACTGGAACTACTCTGCTAACTCATCTATATTTCTTGCTACTTTGAAAACTCATTTCACCCAACCTCTAAGCACCTTTCACCTATCACCTGAACTCCATCCATACTCTACATATTACTAAATCATTAGCTTACAAGTTCTCAAGCTCTAACTTAGTAACTTCTCCAGACATGCTCTATACATCATTAAATCACTGCCTCCTTCCACTTTTCTAAAACCTAGAACTTTTAGGGCCTGCTTCACACCCAAATATCAATGAACTCAGCTATGGTACCTGCCTTAAATTGTATCTAAACCCTGCTACAATAGAAAACCAAGTCCTGAGCAAATACTACCTGCCCATAAACTCTTTGCCTAGCTGACTTTTCTCAAGATCTCCAAGTATATAATTCTAGTCCTGCTATAGTCAGTTGCTAGTCTTGATATCATCTACACTTCTACCTATGTCTCTTTGTTTCCTACTTATCTTGTCTTTTCTCTCTTTATCACAATCTTATTCTCATTCTTTTCCTCTATTTCTTTTTCTTTAGTATAGTTTGTTTAGTTTGCAGAACATTTCTACAGACTTTATTGATTTCTATCTATATTATATCAACTCTTAATATATTGCCTAGTGCCTAGATCAACTTTGAAACACTTGTATATTTCCTTTTTTTGTTATTAACTAACTAACTAGCAGGTTTTCACTCTTAAAGGTGAGCTTCCAGATTGTACAGACCTAATACTATCTAGTTTATCTATCTTACTTTTCTATAACTAGATAGCTATATATTAGCCAACTAGTCAATCACTAAGCTGAAATAAGTCATATTGACTTTTTCAAAAGTACTTAGTATTTTAAATACTACTACTAAAATGCTCTTAGCTCAAACTTCAAATCAGAAACAGCATTTTAGAATAAATTATAAGTATAATATAGACAATAAAGATTTATATAATAGCTCCAAGGTAGGCTCATTCTTTAAAATATAAATCTTATTGACATGTTTTTGACAGTGTTGACTGGGCTTTTGATGTATCAGGTACTTTTTTCTTATAGTAGTGATGCATATAATTAATGGTGCCAATTTTACAAAACTCAAAAATATTACTTTTAACAATATTAAAAATTTGTCTTTAGGTTTTGTTCTACCCACCAAAAGGAACACTTTTTCAAGATAGATGAAAAAAATATCATAATTCAAAGGAGCAATTCTACTTGTCACACTTTGGTGGTGATAAAATAAATAGCACCATAGTTTATCAGCACCTTTATTGCCCTCTATACTTAGACACCTGTTTACTTTTGAATAATTACTAACTACTCTTCCTCAGTTTCAGGTGGGCTGCAAGAGTCTATTTGTTGCCTTGTTTGTAAATAGTGACTTGTGTGATTCATCCAAACAGGAATCATTAATCTTATATATGTTGTAAAAATAATATAACATGCATTAAGGGGGAATCGAACCCCCGGCGGGTCGACAGAACAACTGTAATGGCAACGACCCAGGTTACCACTACCCCATTAATGCACCTGTTGATGAGGCCAAATGAACAGTATTGAAGAGAAAATGTTTCAAGTGATATACGTCATGATAAGCCACGTCATTGCAGAAAAGAAGTGGCGGTCGTCTCAGGTCATTGAATGAGGCATTCGTATGTACGTATCTCACGATTTAATACGGAATGGTAACTGGAAAAGGAGAGAGAAGGCTAAGATGAAAGAGTCTATAAAAGTAGTGGCAGAGATAACGAGGCTAAGAAGCGAGAAGCTCAGTAGAATAGAGTTTAACTACAACATGACCCTTGACATGAGTGACCCTTGATGCAATTAATCCTCGTGGACGGCGCTGGCGGTGGTTGGAGGTGTGGCGCGTGTCTGGGAAGAGACATTTGCTAGGATGGGCTTGATAACAGAAAGATAAGTCGTTTGTGCGCCCTGTGAAGGAGAACTCGGATAAGGTTTGTGCGGAAGCTGAGTGAATACGTACGCGGAAGGCAGGGAGCTGGAGCCAGATGATAAAGAGGGTTTTGAGGGTGTAGTACCAGGGAATGTAGTAGAGGACGAGGGAGGAGGCGAAGCTCTCGAGGAAGTTAAAAAAGCCAAAGACGACCCAGTATGTGAGCCATTGGATGTCGTCGTTGGGCGAGGGCGACTCGATGGCCTTGAAGGAAAGATAGGCGGGGAGGGCCCAGCCGACGAGGTTTGAGACGATTGCGGCGAATGAGTTGACGAGGTGGAGGATAGCAATGAAGGAGAGGACGCCGAGGACTGCGTAGGTCTTGGGGACCTGCGTACGCTGCTCAATGTGGTTGAGGACAGGGTACTTTGTGAGCTGCAGGGGGTTAGCGACGGCAGCGGCGACGGCGACGGCAGCACGGACCTCTTTGTCGAGCTGGTCGATGTAGACGGCGGCCCTCTTGCGGGCCTGGACGACGACGGGGTGCTGCTGGATCTTTTGGGCGGCGGACATGGTGGTTGCTCGAAACAAAATTCGGTTGCGCTGTTATCCCCTTAAACACGTGCGACCGGTGTGCCACAGTCACGTGGGCAAGCTTTACACGCAACCACCATGTCGTCGACCAAGGCACGCAGCTTTATTGGCCCTCTGCCGATTTACTGACACGCACCAGGCACTTTACGCCTCGCTGCCTCCGTTTTCACCCACCGTCCCCGTCGCGCTCCTTCCGTACATTGCTGCCATCCTCGTTGCCTCCACATTTGCTCTGGCTTTCTATTTCTCCACGTATGTCTCTATTCACACCACAATCGGTCCTATTTCCAATACTTTCACAGGCTCCCCAAGGACACCATCCCCGCCCGCGAAGCTGCTGTTGCCTCGACCGCCAGCGTCCTCGCTGGCTTTGGCGTCGTTGCCCTTTTTTGCTCGGTCGGCGTGTATGTGTAGAGAATATACCCAAGATGTTTATTAAACCACTAGTTGTTGACGCGCCAGCCATGCTTGCAGCTTGCGCACTGCAAAGAGTCAGACGAGTAAACCAGTAAAAGACAAGGAGCGTACGGTGTAGAAAATCGTCGACCCTTCGTCGGCACTCCGGAGCTGCAACCAAGTCAGTGCATCATAAGGATCTGATCGTTCGGTCATCTGTCTACCTGCATTTCCTTTGAATACGCCGAGAGATGGCCACATGCAGGGCACTTTTCCGAGACCTTTCCCAAATTTTGATGTCACTAGACACATATTTCATGGATTGTAGCACGTACAAGGGTTCCCTGATCGCCTTTCTCATGTCGTTTGGTCTGTGTCTTGCGTTTCTGCTGCAACGCACTGGGGAACGCATCGGGGTGTGAGCGGGTCGTAATCTCTATGTTTTCATAGGCTGTATGCGATTAATGATTAGTTGGTAAGGAAAATGAGTGAATACTCACAGCTAGCAGGTTCAAGATGCCCACACTGCTCACAAGCAACGGCATCCTCGCCGTCCTTGGGCAGCGCAAGGAGTGTCCCGCATGTCGGACAGAAGAGGAGAGATCCTGGTGAAAATCCATTAGAGACCAACAGAGAGTTTGTATAGACGTACCTATCTTGTGTGCGAGGACAGGAGCAGACATGATAGGGCTTGTCCAACTTTTTTGCGTCACGTGCGATCGGCGCAATGCTAGTATATGTACAGATAATCTAGTAGATACATAGTGTTAAGATCGTGGATCTAGAAGCGTCTGATACGCCATCCGGACGTCCCGCACAAATGCATAGAATCCTCTTGTTTCGTTGAGCGTCTTGAGCAGCAAAGGCAGAGTCGGCAGGGGTGGTGAAGCAGTAGCGACTAAGAAGAATTGGGATGGGAAATATAAATAGTACAAGACGGTAGTTCACCTTTGTACCCCTGCGCTACGTCGAGCACCAGACTACATTCGCGATCAGGGTTGGCAGCGTCAAGATGGGCAAAACGGAGCAACACTTGATCCGCCCCGATACCCTCGACCATGCACCCCAGGGCCCTTTCGATAGCATCAACCCCAGGTGATATGTGCGCGGCATGCGTGCTGAGCGTGTTGCGCTCTGTAGTACGTTCTGTATTCATTTGTGTGAGCAAGCAAGGGCAACGGATTACAAGCAAAAACGCACCCCGACGAAGGTTAGCGGTTGAGGCGCGATACTGCTCAATCTCCGCCTCTACCATCTGGCTCTTCTCACGCAGAGACGCAAGCTGTCTCTTCAAAGCCGCCACCTGCAACTCTGCGTCCTTGCGCTCCTCCTTCTCCCGCTCGAGCGTCGCGACGAGATCGATCTCGCGGAGCTTACACTGATTCGTCTCTGTCTCTGCGGCCTGTGATTTTTCGAGTATACGCTTTTTCTCGGCAGCGTGGGAGGCGCGTCGTTCGGAGAGGGTGGTGAGAGCCCGGTTTTTGTAGGAGGAGACAGCTTTGAGGAAGTTACGCGTAGAGGCTTCATAGCTAGAGAGACGGAGGTCGATTTTTGGTGCGGGAGAGGCGAGTATGGAGGCGAGGTCGACTTGAGGGAGCCGCAGGACGTGCGTTGCCATGATCGTCGTTCGAGGCAAAGAGACGCGTCGGTCATGTGACTGACGCGCATCGACCGATCTGATCAAGTTACGCTGGTTTCAATTCCAACGACAATGGTCAAGTCGCATGATGGGATGCCGTACTGCCGGGATGTGCGCATGGACACTGCAAAAGGGCTTCCGTCAGGCTTGGGCGGTGGTTACGTTGATGTCCAGATGGGCACGGCGAAAGGACTGCCGGTAGACAGCAACGATATAAAGATGGATACGGCGAGAGCGAAGACGACGCTTAGACACGCCGGTGTGCAGAAGGTCTGGGAGAAGGAGTTGCTGGAGAGTGCAGAAGTTAGGAGGAAGGCGACCGTTGCCCAACTCTGTGAGTTGGTCTTTCTTCGCCTTGGGTGGGCCCTCCCATTATCCCCTTTACCAGATTTCTTGGATTATTACTTCCAGACTCTTGGCTACCTCGCGGCGCGTAGGGAGCGCCGTGCACGGTTCGATGCGGACACAAAGGCCCGCGATCTCAAAGCAATGGAGTATGCGAAGGAGTTCAAGAGCTATTGTGGTCGCGAACGTGTGTTGCTCCGGAGAAGGCGTGCGAAGCTAAAGGTCGACCAGTTCCATATTATTGCACAGGTTGGGCAGGGCGGGTACGGTGAGGTATTCTTGGCGCGCAAGCAGGATTCGGGCGAGGTCTGTGCACTCAAGAAGATGAGGAAGAGGACTCTGCATAAGATGGATGAGGTGTGTGCTTTCTACTGTAGATCAGGACTGATGCGACGTGCGCGACGTAGATCAGGCATGTGCTCGTCGAGCGCGATATTCTGACAGCGACCAAGACGCCTTGGCTTGTACGCTTGCTATATGCATTCCAGGACCCCGAACATGTGTACCTCGCGATGGAGTACGTTCCAGGTGGAGACTTTCGCACACTCCTCAACAACTCAGGTGTCCTGAAAGAGGAACATGCGAGGTTTTATATCAGTGAGATGTTTGCTGCGGTGACGGAGCTGCATAAGCTTGGGTATATCCATCGCGATCTGAAGCCCGAGGTGCGCTGCATTACTTCTGCGCGTCGATGAAACTGATCAGAGTGTGTGGATGTAGAATTTCTTGGTGGATGGCACCGGTCATGTTAAATTGACTGACTTTGGGCTTGCGACTGGCGCGCTCAATCCCAAGAGGATTGAGTCGCTTAAGATCAAGGTTTGAAAGTGGTGTGGCTACTATTACTTGCTCACTTGTTTGTTTTCAGCTCGACAAGGTAAAAGATCATCAGATTATACACCGCTCGACGATAGAACGTCGTTCAATCTACCGATCTATTCGTAATGAAGACGCTCGATATGCAGACTCTATCGTCGGCTCGCCCGACTATATGGTGAGTCTTATCGAACCTACCTGTATTCCTTGTATTCTTGATCTACTTTCCTAGGCCCCAGAAGTCCTCCGTGGGAAGCCCTATACTTACTCTGTCGACTATTGGTCACTTGGGTGTATCCTATTCGAGTTTTTGGCGGGATTCCCGCCGTTTAGCGGGAGCACACCTGAAGAGACATGGACCAATCTGAAAAATTGGACAAAAGTGCTCACCAGGCCGGAGTACGAAAAACCTGAAGACCTAATTTTCAATCTTTCGGACGTCGCATGGGACGCTGTTACTCGGTGAGTATGATTATGCCGTTATCAAGTATGAATCTTGAATTTTTATAGCCTCATCTCCCATGCGAGCGTCCGCTACTCGACTCTCGCTCAGGTGAGAAGCCACCCGTTCTTCGGCAGGGCAAAATGGGAGGATCTTCGTTCAATGCGCCCGCCATTCGTCCCCGCTCTCGACTCTGAGATAGATACTGGATACTATGATGACTTTACAAACGTGGAAGATATGGAGAAGTATGCCGAGGTCAAGGAGAAGCAGAGGAATGTGGAGATGGTGAAGGAGAAGGACGACGGCTTTGGGAGAGGTGTGTGGGTTGGGTTCACGTTTGGGAAGAATGGAGTCGGGGCGGCTGCGAGGGCACTTGGAGGTGGTTTGGGGATGGATGATGGGGCTCTTGCGACGATTTTCTAAGGAGTCAGACTTCTAGATGAAGTTTTGACTCCTGGTATCACATGTCTTTTTTTCGATGACGTTCCTCTGTGTGATCGTGGCCACATCGACACACCCTTGAGTAAAAAAAATCGGACCTAGATGTGTGTAACACAGCTTACGAGCTTCAACGGGTGGTAGCGTCAATACAAGTGTATTCCATAGTTGGAACAAGAAAAGAGCAACAAGTTAATACATCAAGTAACAAAATAAGCTAACGCTATAAGGACTATAAAGGATAGTCAAGTCGCGTGCCATCTGAGAGGGTGACAAGAAAAAGATGCTCCGAATGATGGAATGTTCATGAATTATGAGGAAATACAGGGGAAAGGGACGCTACCAGATAAGGAAGCGGACAAAAGGGATTGGAAGCGCTTGATTAGACGAAAGTAAAAGAAATTTATATGGGTTGACGTATAAACGAAGACGAATGAGACTGTGTAGCGTGGGCATCACCTGATTGTTAGACGCGTCGTCATACGAGGCGTAGAACTGCGTCAGGAAGGGCGCTGTGAGGGACACTGAGTACGAGAAACGTAGAGGATATATATCATGTATATAGTGATCAAATCCGCTGGCGTGTGTTCATCTGCGAGCTGGGATACGGATGACGTTCCGTCCAGCTTTATCTTGGAAGACCTGTTTAAGAGTGTCAGTCTCTGTATTTCGGAGATAGCAGAGACATAACGCACCCTTACGCGCTTATCACGCGTGTCGTCATTATTTGTCTCATGGATCTCCATGGATTTGCGCTTGATCCTGATCTTCAGAGGAAGAGTCTCTTGAGCGTCGGGCTGATTAAATGTATGGTCAGGACAGAGAGAAACCTAGAGAGAGAATACACACAGGTGTCACAAGGCCAGAGAACGAAGACACAGAAGATTCATAGTCACTATCAGATGACTCGGACCCGGCTTCAGATCCGCAGCTGGGAGAGATACACACATCCATAATTGAAGAGCCTTCGGGGTACTGCAAGTCCATATCCCAGACAATTGCATCTTCATCGATATGGACATCAAGGGGCTGCCACACCGCTTGTGGCTCACCTTGCTCAGTCGCACGAACGTCGCTCGAATCGACGTCGGTTGCGTCACGAGGGAAGAGATCACAGTCATCCGTGAGGGCAGACCAGTGCGAGTGAACATTGGTATTGTCTGACTGTTGACCAGGAGCGAGATTAATTGAGGAATGATCTGATTCTGTGCTAAGAGAACTGGTGGTGCCGTTGGGGGAGGTGATCGTCTGAACGACATGAGGGATTGAGCATATCAAGGCAGAATGCTTCCGGGAAACGCTCGGTGGCTGAGGCCGAGCAACTTCAACAGGAGTGACGGCCTCGATGATAGGCAGCGGAATAACGCTGACTTGTTTATGAGGGCAGTTGACGGCTGCGACTACGTCGATAGTCAGACCAAGGTTCTGAGCACGCGCCTTGGCATAGCCAGTAGGCGCGAATGAGGCGCGAATGCGAGAAGCGACATGGGTGTAGTGGTCATTGGAACGGCGGAGGATGAGGATGAGGTTGCGGATGTGATGGGGTTGGAGGAGAGTAGTGGAAGATGATGGCATGGCGAAGCGAAAAGATGAAATGAAGTAGCTGGAAATAGGATTGATACGTCGCTGGCGAACAACAATATTAACTGAAAGAGAGATCTCCGAGAGTCGTAGCACGCGCAGCGTGATTGGAAGCAAAGAAAAGCCGGCCACAAAAAGACCTGGTTGAAGAGAAAAGAGAGCAGCCTGGGCGATATTTTATGGAAACATACACCTGGACCCACAGTTGCTGCGCCACGGAGAAGCCCGCGAAAAGACAAAAGACAATAGAGACAAGAACAAGAACAGCGCAACTATTACGTAGGGCCGTCGGTGTGCCGCCCTGCCTCCCTTATACTTTTTGTTCTGTCGATTTTAATATCAAACCCCTTTTAGCCATGCTATTGTTTTCACAGTTCTGTTATGTTCTGTGGTAGAGGAAGTAGTCAGCGACGATCTTTTAGCAAGAGTCCTTTCTCGTTCTGCTATTACAGGTACCACCAACTAGCAGCACCACACTGACCGAGCTTCTGCGGCCGCACCTTCATCCCAAAACACATGACTACACGTAACCCTCTCCCGTTTTCAAGCACAGCAATCGAAGTCATGGACATATTAACTGTGATCATTGTGTACTGTGGCAAATTATTCCACGTCGACGTGAGTGAGATGATATAATCCTGACTAAATGGCAACTATTGCTTCGAAAACTGGTCAAGTATCACATCAATCAACTCCTTGATCGTTGCTTGAATACATGGATCCACATTGAGATAAGTTTTCTTTTTGACATAAAAATATGTATGCAAGTAATCACAGGCACCTCGGCAGATATTAATCGTACCTGAAACAGCTGACAATGCCAAACCTTGGGTTTGGACCCACAAACTTATTTCAAAATGATAAAGGATATCGATAAGCGAAATTACCATTCAAGGCAGAATACAAGACAGAATACAAGGCCGATGGATGGTTATTGCATTATCCGAATCTTGGATTCCTGGCATACATAGAGCACTTGGTTCTGTAAGGAAGTGTGGGCCGTCGCCCTTATCATAGTACTTAAAATCCTAATACTTAAAATGCTAATGCCAACTGCTAGTTGATTGCATCCAATCATATGTTGTCCTTCAAAAGCTAACTAACCTTTATCTGTCAAGTTCTATCACTCTTCTGTCGTGCAAACTTCAAACTCCCCTTGTTTTAAATCAATCATGACAGTTGCAAGGGGCATCACTGTGAACTCACTTTTTTCAGTTTATCAATTTTATTCAGCCAAAATCAGTCCCCTGATATTTGTGGGACCAAATCTTTGTGCAGTGGCAACACCTTCGAATTTCCTGCATTAAACCAGGAAGGTTTAATTCTGGTATTTACTGTCGTAATCTTTGAACATTCATGGGATCTTCCAGCTATCAGACGCTAAGGCCTAGTTCGAAGAAGACGTCGCATTTCACTGGCTGAGTATCAAGCTGTAACAAGCAGCTGCAATCGAACAAGATGAAACAGCCGCAGATAGAACATATCAACTATCATAAGTTGTCAGACTTCTGTTCCATCTGCCATTAATGCCGACTTGTTCATGAGCACTTTATCTGTGAATACTCATATATTTTGGGGTATCAGATCAGCGGCAAGAAAAATCTCTGATTCGGAATGAGATCCAGTACGTTAAATAACTAACGTCCCTTGGTGGCCCCAACACATAATTCCGCACCATGACTTTCAACCTCACAGAGATACAGGTTCAACAACTGAACCCGTTGACGCCGATGGCTTTCTTGACTCCAGATGCTGGGTATCAAGCAACTATCGCTGCCTATGTGATGGCAGGATCTGTTGGTGTGAGTCCTAAGTTTTCTAAGGATCATGGTTATTGCTGATCTTGGCGTATAGGCTTTGCTTTGGGATATTCTAATTCATGTTGACAGCGATTATAAATTGTTGTTCAAACATAAAATTAGTATACCGACTGTAGTGTACTTCCTTTCGAGGTAAACGTTTATTTGTCTACACCCTTTGTCTTCCTTATGTTATAATAAGCTTCCTTTTACAGAGCAGGGGTTCTCGTTTACGTTCTGATGAACGTCATTTTTCAAAGTGAGTTGAAACACGCTTACCGTGTTCCTAGTCATTCATAGTTGTTCAGCTGCAGCATTACCAAATTGTCAAGTGATTAAGAAGACTGTCTGTGTGCTATATCATGTCGCATTCTCTTCGACAGCCTTCCTTTTCTTCCTTCGCGTCCGTGCAGTTTTCAACAAGAATAAATTCATTGTGGGATTTTTCGCGATTCTGTGGCTAGGAGTCCTCGGTGGCTCTCTAACTGTTGCAACTGTGGGTAACGCAGTACACCTTGGGCCTACACATTACTGTAGCGCCACAAAGCTCAAACCGTATGCAAGTGCCGCCCCGATCACCTTCGCGGTCAATGATACATTTGTCTTCTTGGCTATTTCGTGGCGACTTTTGTCAACCGGAGTTCTTAATCATGGACGTGAATTGAGCGCCAAATCCATTATGCTGGGCGAATATCTTCCCGCCTTTTCAAGAGCACTGCTGCAGGATGGACAAGTTTATTATCTGCAAGTCCGCTTTTCCCGATGCTTTACCAATCACTTACACATCAGACTCAGGGTGTCAGTAACCAGCAATATAGTGGTCGCCGTCATAACCTGGGTGGGAAATGTGCCCCTTTCGTACCGTCTCATGTTCACAGTCTTTAATGTCGCTCTGACAAACATGATGGCGTGCCGAGTATTCCGTCACACCAAGTTTGGTCACTTCAGAGAGGACACGATCTCTACACAATGGTTAGCATCTCACTTTGATCTCGAAGAGGGAAAAGGGCGTGGGATCGGCAAGTCTCCACTCCACTTTGTGTCCTTCCGAGCGACAGGGACGGAGAACGAGGTCGATGACTTGGGCGCGGATTGGCGCGAGCGAGAATCTAATGGAAGGGAAGTGATAAGGCCGCAGCGCTTGAACGAAGAAAGTCTCGGAGCCCTGGGGGGAAGATACTGACACTCTCTTCTATCTTGATGTGGCCGCGGTGTGGTATTGACATATTCAAATAGAATAATGTATAAGTTCAATTTACATGGTACTTATAGTATCATCGTAAGTCAACTGTATCCCCAGTCTCCGTCACACCGAGTTATCGGTGCTTGCTCACACTGTAGCTCTTAACTCGTTCAGGTTGTTGAAGCTAAGTGCTGAAGTATCAAATGCCCGGACCTTGGACCGGAAGCAAGGCTGTCATCGCGGTTTTGCAAGCATACAAAGGCCGCAATGAATGAGGACGTGGATGTAACGTTTTGCCTAAAATGGAACATGTCGGAATTGCACTCGACGAACCAGTTGGACTACCTGTCCCATTAGAACAAACATCATTACTATACTGTGACCCGTTACTCAGAGTGGACAAGGCTCTGGTACTTCCAGTCATTTCCATAGCGGAAAAGCCACGGAAAATCGTTTGGCAGAGTTGCCACAGGAACTGCCTTTGACAAACCTTCACAACAATTTTTCGAGTCCTTCGTGACGATAAATACAATCCCCTTTCTCTATTTTTCAGTATAATACACCAATCCTATCATGTATCTATAGAAATGGACCGTCAGAACAAAAAATACCAGTACACTGCATCAACTCAAGTTTCTATTTATACTCACTTTCACTCGTCATTGGAATATATAGCTTCTTGACGAGAACGTAATGATTTGAATTCGCCGGTAACTTGTGAGTATACTTCGTCAATTCGTGCCTCCTCCGTTCCTTGTGTCAAGCTAGAGAACCCTAGGCCTCTCCTCGCACGCCTATGTTCACCAGAACGAAAATTTGAAGGCCACACCACGATGATGTATTCTTTTTCACGATCTCCACAGATTTATTAACTTTGACGACAAGTCAAGACTATGCATGCAGTGATGTACGAGTTAGCAAAAAATATAAGAGTGTTTTACCAGCTGGTTTAAGTCTTCCCTTACTCTTTGGCTACCACTCCCAGCTCAGTACATTTCTAACAATCACTGTCAATCAGATAAAAACCTGATCTTCATGAAGTCAAGGTTTCACTCAGACTGGTACGAGATGAGCTATAGAGGTTCATTAGTATCGAACCTTTCCGATTGAAGTGTCAAGGCTACCTTGGTGTCTTCGCTGTGGCTGCCTCAAGTAAGTTAGTCTCATCTTTAGTACCGTGCCTTCTCTATCACGTATCCAATAAATTACTTTGACGGCTCAGCGTATTAACGATGCTCTAGACTTCTGATATACGCCTAAGAATAACGTGTGCATCGTCCAATGAAACTAGTAAACGGCATGAAGTGACATATTTATCCCACCGTGTACATACAAGATCCTATATATGAATCGACTGCGTTGTACAATTGCTAACGTATGGGGTATATCGAATCAATACAAATGCAAGTCCACAGAAGTGAAAGGTGTGAAGGCACTGAATCAGAGATCACTTGAGACCTCCACCTGATCTGAATGAGTCCTTGGGTCGATGTTTCGTAATCCAAGGGTGGGCAAGAACAAAAGGAAGGGACAGACGACGTCGCGGATCATATTGAAGAAGCTGTAATTCGGAGTAAGTGGTAGATTTCGGGTAGATAAATGAAGATAAGACCTGAGCAATGAGCTCTTTCACTTCTGCGCTCAGCGCTGCAGGGAATCTGAGGTCCACTTTGGCAATGCGTCTGTAAGTGTCTGAACGAAGATAAGTGACGAGGTATAGTTTAGGGAAAAAGAAAAGTAATTACTGGAAACACTATTTCGATCTTCAAAGGGTGGGTTACCAATGAGGAATTCATAAGTTAGTACACCCAACGCCCATAAGTCAACTTCTTTGGTATGCTCTCGGCCCTCAACCATCTCTGGAGGCAGATAGTCCAGTGTCCCGCAGAGTGTCATTCGTCGATTGCCTGGTGCATGGACACTCCAACCAAAGTCTGCAATCTTAAGCTCGCCATTGATGCCTAATAGCAAGTTCTCGGGTTTGATATCACGGTGAATAACATGCTTTCCGTGGAGGTAATTCAGTGCATCTGCCATTTGATCGATATAACGCGCACTGCGGCGCTCAGAGAAACAGCCATGTTTACTAAGCTGCCTGTAGAGTTCTCCCTTCCCAGCAAACTCGAGCATGAGAAAGATACGTTTCGAATCATGGAAGTATCCGTATAGGCGCAGGATGTTGGGATGGCGCAGATTCTGCTGAATCTCAATCTCGCGACGTATTTGCTTCTCGACCTTGTTGTGTACGATCTCGGATTTATAGAGGGTTTTGAGGGCAAGAATGTATTTAGGCTCTGCTTTGGTACGGACCATGTAGACTCGCCCGAATTTGCCCTTACCAAGGGGCCGGCCCATATCAAAGTCAGACAAGTGCCATTCCTTCGTGGGATATTTTCTGGAATATAATAAGGCGAAGATTAATCGTTATATGAAGATGCAGACCTTGATACGCTGGAGTCTAGTGCAAGCTCCTCGGAGGCTTCGCCGTAGACTATTTGGCCGCGCTTCTCATCGTCGATCTCGAGACCACCATCATATCGTCCGATATCTACCGATGATTGAGCCTTCGTAGCAGTTGGAAAAGGTTGTTTGACGGGATGGCGGAGAGAGGAGGGGCCATGCGGTGGCTTGGCTGAAACGCCAAATCTAGGCAGCAGTTTGGGCTGACCGGCAGACTTGGAGCTCGAAAGTGTAAAAGGCTTCTTAGAAGCTAGCTCAAGGGTCTCAAACTGGCGGGTTATCGAGCTCACCGTTGCCATCGTTGCAACGAGTCGCGTGCAAATCTGTAACTTGGGTTCGTTTTCGCGTCAACGTCACGTGGTCATGTCCGCAATATTGAACTCTCCGCACTTGAATACGTTGTCAAGTTCTCTCCGATCTGTCAATGCAAGGTCGACCGTTGAATCTCAATGTTCTATCTCAATGATGCTGTGCATCGTTTAGCGAATATACGTCTCGGAACATCTCCCTCTATTACTTCTCTTGTTGGCTTTCTAGGCTGTGAAAGGTTCAGACTCGGCTTACGAGTTCTACCATTACCGAAGGTGACCCCTCCAGGTCATACGGGGCTAAAAACGTCTATTTCGCAGACAGAGCACGACGATTATTAACTACATCAGAATCCCCAATCTTCTATAGATCTAGGGCACATTAAACTCTGCCCTACTTAATCGGAGCCAGATCAGGTGCCTACCGGACTAATATCCCGTTGAAGGACTATAACTCGCAGGCTTTCCGTTACCTCCTCTTTATTCTCTTTCCCCCTCGCAGCGCCCTGTTGCAAAGCATTGATACGCTTTCCGTTGTTTCGGCCGTGGTCCACAAGTGCCTTTGATCGTCCCCATGGCGGGTACCTTAGACAGCGGGGCGTCTGAAAAAGGCTATGACTCGGGAAATCCACATAACACAAGCGGCGACAACAGATTTCCTGACACACACGAACATACTAGCGTTATTTTGCCTCAACCCCTAGGTGTGAAGGGATTGTGGCACCATCCACTAACTCAGGTCGGTATATGATGACTTGATCAATTCATTTCACTTCCCCAATTAAAGGCCGTCCTTCTTGGTTTTGTTTGCTTCATGTGTCCTGGTATATACCAATCCCAACAGTGAACATTCAATCTCATGCCGATACACCCGCACAGGCCTCTTCAACGCGTTGAATGGGCTTGGAGCTGGGGGCCAGGTAGATTCTACTACAAGCGCCAACGCTAATTCAACACTGTATGCGACGTTTGCTGTTGGCGCCTTCTTCGCTGGGTACTGATTGCACGTAATTGGTGTCAAATGCAACCCTGCTCATTATCTCCTGGTTCTTCCATTGCTCCACAGATCAGTCACGAATAAGATCGGGGCAAAACGTGCACTCCTGCTTGGGAGCACAGGATATGCGCTGTACATCGGGTCTTTTCTGTACGTAAGGCCTACTTTTCAGTTTTTCTACGTTCATAGGTGTATCCTATCCGCCCAGCGCGGTCAACATCCATCCAAAGGCAAGTGGATTTATCATCGCCGCCGGCGCATATCTCGGCTTCTGTGCCGGACTTCTGTGGACGGCCCAGGGATCCCTGATGCTTGCATACCCGATAGAATCGCAGAAGGGTCTTTTCATAGGGGTGTTTTGGGCCATATTTAACTTCGGTGCAGTAGTTGGCGCATCTGTTTCATTGGGGGAAAACTTCCATTCAAAGGTAGTGTCAGTGTTCATACATATCCATCTTTTCCCCTCTTCAGTTTTACGCGGATTCAAACGTTCCTTCATCTGTGTAGGCTAACTCCGGTAAGCTCCGATACTGTTCCTAGCAGGTCATGCTCACAAGGCCTGTATAATTCAAGTCGGGAATGGTACTTATGTATGAAGTTTCTCCTCGCAAATAACCTAGTGTTGAGCCCACTCGCTCTTCGTCAGGTTGTTTTCCTGATACTGACTCTCATCGGCGTACTCATCCCGTTGTTGATGGTGGATCCGAATGCAATCATTAGAACGGACGGTACCAAGGTTACAGCGCCGCGGCACCCTTCCTGGAAGGTAGAAATCTACGGCCTTTGGATAACACTCAAGACCGACCCGATGATCTTGTTTCTCTTTCCTATGTTCTTTACCTCGAATTGGTTCTATACTTGGCGTGTGTCCGAGTCTTTATGCATAATCGTTTTACTGACTTGACCAATCTCAGAATTCAACGAGTATAATAACGCCTTATTCAATATACGAGCGAGGTCTCTCAACAATTTGGTCTATTGGCTTGCCCAAATTATTGGCTCGATTTCGATAGGATTTCTTCTCGACCAACATACTATTTCTCGTCGCACACGAGCCTTCTCAGGATGGATGATTCTATTTGTCATGGTTTTTATCGTCCACATCTGGGCTTACCTTTACCAAAAGTATGCCCCTTCTAGAAGCATTAGACTATTAACCCTCCTCTCCGCTTGATAGGGGCTATACTCGAGAGTCAATTCCACCTGATGCGCAGAAAATGGATATCGATGATTCGGGATACACTGCAAAGATAATGTTATACATCTTATGTGGCCTCCTCGACGCAATGTGGCAAACTACAGCGTACTGGATTATGGGTGCGATGTCGAATGATCCTGCGAAATTGGCCCATTTCACCGGTTTTTGTACGTGTGGCTCTTCTGTGGTGCCGTAGTGGAAGGTCGGCTGACCATCCTTCCCTGACAGATAAGTCATTTCAATCCGCCGGCGGTGCAGGTGTCTGGCGGGCTGATGCTGTCAAAACACCGTATGCAAATTCTCGTATATCGATGCTTCTTCCTCACATCAAGTGCGCAGATTCATGAACGTGTTCATTTCTACTTGGGCACTTCTAGTTTCTGGTCTCGTTTTCGCTCTTCCCATGATTTTTCTACGTGTTAAGGAACATACCGACTATTCGGACGAAGTACTGTAAGCACAGTCTTGTTCCGCTATTGTTCAGAGTGATATACCCTCCTCTGTCCATAGGGCGCGGATGGACGACTTGGGTCATATCCGCGTTGCGGCGGAATTGCAGGGACTGACACCGACAGGAGATTTTATGCGCGAAGTACGAATGATTAAAATAGAACACGGAGATCCTACTCACGAGCCGTCGACAAGTTGTTAAATCAATCATATCAGTGTAGCATGTATTATTTACCTATTTAATCTCAACTCGTGATGGATAATAATCTATGTGCTCGGCTGATCCTTTGACAATGCAACTTACTTGTAGCCGGTCTTGCAACATCTCTTCTCCTTTTCGTGGGATGCGAAAGTTAGCTGCTTTTGGACGATGCTTGCATAATCCTGACTAATGCTGACCTAAGGCCGACAAATATACTGCCTTGTAAGGTAACGACATAGGAGTTAGGTCACGAGGTGTTTTGACTGTGCCTTTGGCATGGATGCCTGGTTTTAGTCTTAGTCTTTCTTACTATACTATATTGTACAGTCCATACAAAATATTATAATTACAATGCTACTATTCAAATACAAAACTATTAAGTACTGAAATTTATAGAAGTTAGTAAAAATATTTCAATCTGTTAATAGCAATACTTACATTTGTAAACCACCAAGGATTTCTTGATAAACAATATTTGCTATCTTTCTTAATGTATTATCTGGTGATAAAATTATCTTGATATAATTGCTAGATATACATTGATGTGCTCTTATGCCACCTAGCTGCTATGCAGAAAACCAAAAGGAAGACCTAGAGTACATTGGCAACCAGATAAAGTAGCTGGCAGTAGGATATGTGTGAGGGTAAGTTGGTAATTGTCCCAGAGTGAGAGCTATATAGAGTAGGGTGAGAAAGGGATGGAAGTGAAAGGAGTCATTAATGTTAGTCCAAGTTGCTAAATGCTAATAGTATGTTGCTAAGTCACTAAACAAAAAATGGAATAGGAATAGAGGGCAAGGCAGTATGTAATATGAATGTTAGTAAGGTAAATAAAAGTCACTAAAGTATGAAAGGGGCTAAGCACAAGTTGTTAGATAGACAATTACTAAAAAGATATTGCTAAGATTAATAAAGGCCTAGCAATAAGGAAGGAATAGGGCAAGTATATAAGTCAAATAGAAAGAAACTTAGAAAACACACAGAATTAGTCACTAGCTATAGTTGCTAATGTTGCTAAGACACTATAATACTAAAGCACCTGTACTTAGTATCACACTGAATTAAGGATGAGGTTACTGAGACTTGTTACAAAGCCATTAACAATGGCAAGGGTGAATGAGAATGAGCTCTGAAGCTGAGGGAAATACTAAGGGCCAAATACTTGGGGTGACTCTGTCTATTTCTTTGTTGTTTTTTTAAGTATGTATAAGGAGTATTTATACTATTTGTAAGTAATGTATTCTAAAAGAAAAATGGTTACCACAGGTAATAACATCTGCCAAAATGCATACTGGATATCAAGATAATAACTAAACATAAGTATTCAATGTCAAAAAGTACATACTATATGTCAGAATGAAAATAAAGAGCATACCAAATGTCAATATCTGAAGTGTAGACACTATTTGAGTATGTTAGTAATTGGGATAAGAAAAATGAAAGGTCCAAGAAGTCATATATTTATATATTCATTTTGAAAGCAAAGTACCTATATTGCTAAGAATTGTTGCTAGCAAATATCATTAAGAGAGCTTTTAGTAAAGTTGTTCTAGATGCACAGTTTAAGCTCCATTTAATAAATGTTTATAATCCAAAAAAATTCTATAGTCACTAAAATTTCATGCAAAATCTCATGTTGATTCTCAGGTTATATACTGTCCAGATAAGATAGTTGGAGATGTTGGTAACTATACTTAGTAACAAATGGGTCTTATCAACATCAAGATAGTGCAATATAAAGTTATTTATATAAAAATATAGAGGGCTGAAGATTCAATCCAACATACTTGATTGATTGGCTTTATAATTTATTGATAGTTATTGCAAATGTCAATCTCATAGAAAATTGTCTTCTATGTAATAGAATTGGAAGATCCTTTTTAAAAGCATCAATGTTGATATATAGAAGAAAAACAAAAATTCTTGTAAATATAGTATTACTACTAATAATATGACATTTCAAGACATGATGGCTAATATTAGTTACAATTAATCTTGTACTATTGTAAAGACCTTTAGATAAATCTAGATTTTGAAGAAGCATAATTGGAATATCAACTTTTAGAGCTAATTTAGCTAATAGTAATTTACTTATTATAAGTGAGTTAAAATATTCTATAGAATATAAAGGGAAAGCATTGACATTGTCTGTTTTAGTATATATAGGATTTATCTTATATATAATTTTTTCTTAATTTGAAAATTTTTGAAGAATATCTGAATTAATTTCATTTATATCAGAATTTTTATATAAAAGAATTATTTAATTCAAATAATATTGATTATTATGATGATATACAATATCAAAATAAATAGATATAATCAATTCTTTAATTGAGTTATTATTATATATTATAATTTTTGAAATTTGTATTATTTCTTTAGGACCAAAATTTCTTTTAGCATTAATATCTAATAGCCAATTTGCATGAGCAATATTTTTAGAACTTTGTTTTAGTTGCATATTCTGAACTAAATAAAATACTTCAATTCTGTTTGAGAATC
>JABCKS010000325.1:0-23064 GCA_018851325.1 Termitomyces sp. DKA19 | reverse complement strand
AGGGGTATTGGTCTGCTACAAAGAGGAAAGTTCCTATGCTCAAAGCTAGACATAAGCAACTATGACTTAAATAGGCTCAAGAGCATCAAAACTGGACTGTGGAGGACTGGAAAAGAGTGTGGTGGACCAATGAGACAAAAATCAACAGGATTGGGTCAGATGGAAAGCAGTATGTGTGGAAGCTAAAAGGAGAAGGCATTTCAAACCAAACTACTACATCTACTGTGAAACATGGAGGAGGGAATAATCTCATGGTATGGGGCTGTATGGGTTGAAATGGGGTAGGAAAGCTGGTAGAGGTGGTGGGGATCATGAATGCAGAGCAGTACTGTGAAACTTTGGAGGATGGAGCAAAAGAAAGCTTTGAAAAATTGGAGATGGAGGAGGATGCCCACTACTTTCAACAGGACAATGACCCCAAACACAACTCCAGGAGGGCTAACAAGTAGTTTGAAGTCAACAACTTTGATGTCCTCTGGTGGCCAGCCCAGTCCCCTAATCTTAACCCAATTGAACACCTCTGGGAGTACCTCAAGGAGTAGCTTAGGCAGTATGAAACACCTCCTCATGGTGTGCATGAATTCTAGGAGAGCATAGCAAAGGAGTGGGATGGAATACCAGCAGAAGTATGCCAAAGACTGATAGAAAGCATGCCTAGAAGGATTCAAGCAGTTATCAAGGCAAATGGAGGACATACAAAGTACTAAATACCAAAATTAGAGATCCTTAAAAAACTGTCCCAATGAATGAATATTTCAAGATGGCCATTACTCCATCAGCTTTGATTCAAATTCCGTAAGCCAAAATGCAATTTGTAGCTGCGATGCCATAGTATTTTACGTGATTTAACAAGAATTTTAGATACTTCCAGTCTTCTATGCCAATGTCATCTTTCAAAAATATAAAATATTGGGACAGTTTTTTGAGCCACTGTAAGTCCTCCCTCCATGGCCTGGATCACAGGCAATTCATGCTGGAGGAGCACATTGTTGCTGTTGTCTTCTCCTTCAGTGGTGTGGTCCACTCTCTGGAACAGGGTATCTGGCTTCCCCATACTCTAGCCTGACTTGTGGTGCAGTGAGAAGTCAAAGTTGGCTAGATAGAGGGACCACTAGGCCTGTTGGCAGTTGAGCTTCTTGGCTGTCTGGAAGTACTCAAGGTTCTTGTGACCTGTCCAAACCTCAAACTTGTGCTGCACACCCTCCAGGAAATACCACTACTCCTCAAAGGACTGTATAATGGCCAGCATCTCCTTGTTGTGGATCTTGTAGTTGTGCTCTACTGCATTCAGACTCTTGGAGTAAAAAGCCACTGGATGCCACTTCATGTCCTCTGGGGACTGTTGTGAGAGCATTGCCCCAGTAGCAAGTCACAGCTGCTGGCTTCCACCTGGAAGGGGCAGTTATCATCCAGGAAGAGGAGGACTGGTCTGGAGGTGACAGCACACTTGAGGGCATCAAAGGCTGTTTGCTCTAGAGGTCACCAGCACCAGGCAGTGTCCTTCCTGGTGAGGTCAGACAATGGAAGTTCTGGATGAATCTCTGATAAAAGTTAGCAAAGTCTAGAAAGGCCTGCACCTCCTTCTTATTCCTGGGTTTTGGCCACTCCACAGTGCCCGCTACCTTCACTAGATCCATCTCCACAGCTCTGTGCATGATGATCAAGCTGACATCCTCAATCTAGGTCTGTTCAAAATTGCACTTGTCTGGTTTGAGATAGAGCTGGTGGTGGTGGAGGTGTTCCAAAACAAGGTGCATGATCTGGCAGTGCTCCTCCAGCATTGTGGTGTAGATAAAGATGTCATCAAGGTAGATGCACACTATGCCTTTGGTGATGAGGTCCCAGAAGATATTGTTCATCAGTGTCTGGAAGGTAGCTGGGCTATTGGGGAGCTCAAAGAACATGACAAGGGGCTCAAACAGTCTCTGATTGGTCTAGAAGGTCACCTTCCACTTGTCTCCCTCCTGGATGCACACATTGTTGTAGCCCCACTAGATGTTCAGTTTAGTGAAGTACCATTCACCCTGGAGGTTGTTGATGAGCTCAGAGATGAGGGGGAGGGGGTAGCAGTTCTTCACAATCATGGCATTAAGAACCCAGTGATCCTAATCCTGAACCAGTTGGAGTAAACTGCCCTTCCTTTTGATGAAGAAAACTGAGGAGGCCATTGGAGATTTGGAGGGGTGGATGTGACTGGAGTCCAGGTTCTTCTGCAGGAAGGCATCTAGCTTGTCCTGCTCCTTGGGTGCTAGTAGATAGACCTTACAGCTGGAGGGCTTAGAGTTCAGCATTAGCTCAATGGCATGGTCCCACTGCTTGCATTCCAAGAGCAAGTACAACAAGGCCTTAGAGAACATGTTCTCAAATGTATGAAGGTACAAAGACATGACATCCCAAAATGCCTGGGGTATAGAGTTTGTTGAAAATTTCAACATACACCTTCTAAAATGGGCACTGTAGTGACTATAGATGATTAGGTGCTTGGACCTGTGTCTGAATCAGACTTTGATGGAGTATTACAGAGTGCTCCATATGAAATGGTGGATCTTACTATGTCAACTCATAGCATGGAGAGAGAAAGCAGTATGATACCTGGAGGGCTGCCAGCAGCCACCAGTCAACAAAGCACTGATTCTGTTGCAGGCACCACAACAGCCTGGTGAAATGGTGTGGCAAAAGAAAGTAGTGTAATGCCAGGAGGACTGCCAGCAGTCACTCTTATATGACCACTATATGGCAATCAGCCTGGAATCACCTCTGAGGGCAGTAGAGTGCTCTCTACTTAGCTATACCCAAAGATAGAGCTAGGTAATGTAGTAGTGCCAGTGGGCATAGGGCAAGACCCTAGGCATACCCCTACAGCACTATGGGTGGAAGGTCTGGAAACCTTCCCTAAGGTTGTAGAAGGTATCCCTGACCCCTTGGTGGAAAGTACTCTGCTGAGGAGTACCAGTAGGGAGATCTATAGGGCTTGCAGCCCTGTACAATTATGTGCTAGACCTGTAATGGCCATCCATATGCCAGGACTATTAGCATTCATCAAGATGATCACCAAGGATATTGATGACACCTTGGATATGGAAGCTGAAATGCATTCTGATGACATCCTCCATAGAAGGGTGCTTGTATTCTGGCAAGGCCAAGTTGAGGTCTCAAAGGCCTCAACTTAACAGTGCTTGACTGCTAGAGTAGTCAAACATATTGCAATTCAGCAATCTTTGGGTGATGGTATCATCCCAACTGACCTAGTGAAGTTCTTGGAACTTTACATGATATTTTTGAAGCAGGAGGTACAGGAATACCTCCAATGGAAGAAGCTGTGGGGATCCCAGGCATCCTCTGCTATGCTGTTGCCATTCATAGAAGAGGACAGTCTGCCCCCTGTGTCACTAGTCAACAAAGTGTTGACATTGTTGCAGGCACCACAGCAGCCTGGTGAGATGCCATGTGACTATGCAGCTGGACAGGCTGTGGTAGACCATCAGAGAGGGGTTACAATGGGGACAATTCCTGCTCCCAACATGGCATCAACAGAAGCAGGGTTAGTTATAATGGTTGAGCAACCTATGGTGCACTATAGACCTGTTGGGTCTACATGACAGGCATTGACCTGGGAGGACTGAATTGCACTACAGTAATTCTGCAATGGGGACATGGAAGACTTTGGGCAGTCTCATGTCAATGACCAAGGAGTGGTGTTCTAAGGGAACACCACTTACAATGCTATGGCCAGAGAGATACATTCCACCTGAATGTACCAGGCTGGTTAAAACAGAAAAGTGAGACTCTTGCTCCCCAGTGATGGATGCAAGGGATGGGACAAGGAACAGTTCCACAATGTGTCCACAGTAGGCTGTCCACCAAGTGACTTGCTGATATGAATGCTAACACAGTACAGAACTTAAGCAATATCTTTGAAGAAGTGTTACCAACATTTGCTATGGACAAGCCACAATTTTTGCTAGGCTTGAACACTGCTACCACTAACAGGCTTACCTTGGACCAAGCCCAAGGTGCATTAGTCAATCCTGTTGAGGCTTATAGTGTGTTGCTATCTCCTAGGGAGGAACCTGTTGTTCTCACCATTGCTAAGGATTCTCAGTTGCTATGATCCATTATGATGCTGATTGACAACTGAGAAGAGATAGAATGCATCATAGATAGCAGGTCCCCAATCAATTCCATGTCTGCCAAAACTGTTAATGACCTTGGCTTATCTTACAACCCTGGTATAGTCTTGAACATACAGAGTGCTAACAGAACTTTGGATCAATTACTAGGACTTGCCCATAATATTACCTGTACTATTGGTGACTTAACACTGTATCTCCAGATACACATATTACAGTCCCTCACCTATGACATCCTGCTTGGCTGCCCCTTTGACATCCTCACCAGGAGTATGGTAAACACTCTTAGTAACATCAAGACTACCATCATAAATTACCAATCTGAATTTCTAACATGCAATGCATGATACCAACGTTTCCTTGCAGCAAGTACAAAAGGAACAATTAGAAAAAGGTTTGCTATGAGACAAAACCACCCCATTGCTTTCACCACCAATGAAGATAGCAACAATGCTAACAACTTAGTGACCATTATAAGCTACAATCATTCAACTGGTCTAGCAACTTGTATAGCTTCTTGTAACTTGGACAAAGACATTTTACTTACAAAATCTTGCATATATACAGACTCTGCCTTGGCTTACCTTTATGCTACTGCCTGTGATCTTTCCCATTCTTCTGTACCATCCCATTCTTATTTTGCTTCTACTGATACTTTTATTCCTGTACTTCTTGGACAGACACTTCCCCTTGATACTTGCATTATGGACATCAGCCCCACTTATGTTTACATTTCCTTTCCTGCTCAGTATGTTGCTAACAATACTGCTAAAAGAAAAGGTGTTCAGGTAAAGAAGAAATACAAGCCTGTCACTATGAAGATGAAACCCATCACTGGCCACATTAGTGAAGACTTCAGAATCAAGCAACATATCACTAGTGATCCCTTAGCAACTATTCCAACACTTCACATAAATCCCCCTCCCTTTGTACTGACTCAGAAATTCACCAGCAACCAACAAGCAACATTCATTAAAGACAACAATACTGGCTTTCTCACTAGCAACAAACTTATCAAACTTGTCACTAAGCAAGAAAAGGCTTTTGCTTGGGAAGACTCTGAATGAGAATGCCTGTGCCCCAACTCCTTTCCCTCAGTTTTAATACTAACAATCCTCCATGTCCCTTGGATTCAGCACAATTGCCCCATTCCTCCAGGCCTTGAGACAGGTGTTTGTGAGATCATCTGTGACAAGATCAAGGCTGGTATCTATAAACCCTCCAACTCTGCTTACTAATCCTGCTGGTTCTGTGTTCTGAGGAAGAACAGTAAGCTCCAACTTGTACACAGTCTAGAGCCACTAAACCATGTCACCATTCATCACTTTGGAGTTCCTCTATTTATTAATCATGTTGCTGAATCTTTCACTGGATGCATTTGTGGTACTATACTCAACCTTTATGTCAACTACAATGAGTGATTTATTGACCAAGCCTCACATGACTTAACAACATTCCAGACCCCCTTTAGCACCCTTTGCTTAGTAACTTTACCAATGAGTCTCCATACTGATCTTCAACAATGACATCACCTTCATTCTGCAGTCTGAGATCCCCCACAATGTACTCAGCTTCATCAACAACATTGGCACTAAGGGTTTCAAAGACTGTATTGCTGCTAAGCATCCCACTAACTCCAATATTTACTTAGTGCTCTGAGAGTTCTTTGAACTTCTTCTTAACTAAATCCTCCAGTGAATGAAGTATTCTTGCAGTACATTTCAGGTCACAAACTTGTCTTGTGCACTCCAACCTTCAAGATCCTTGGACATGTTTACTCAAGTGCTGGGAATCTTGCAAGTTACTATCCAAGGTTCAAGCCTTCTTTGGTATAGTTGGTGTATTTAGGATTTTTGTTAAGAACTTTGCCCATTGTGCTAACAACTTATCAAAACTTACATGAACTGACATCTCCTTTGAGTTTGGTCCTGACCAGCTTAGTGCTCAGCACAATGTCATTAAGGCCTTATAGGATACTAAGCCCCTAGTTCCCATTGACTATGAATTACCTAACCCCTTAGCAGTTGAGACATTATACATTGCCATAGGCTACTACCTCTGCCAGTGCCTTAGCAACAACTACAAAGATTGTTGCTATAACCATTTTGGTTTCATCACCTTTAACAACAGGGAGTCACAATCAGTCAGCTCAAACTTGAGCTCTATAGTCTCTGCTATACCCTTCAGGCCTTATGAATGTACCTCATTAAAGTCAGGAACCTCATCAAGAAAGTTGACACTCACTACATTAAGGGTATGCTCCAGAACCCTGACATTCAGCCCTCTGCTAGCATAACCTGCTGGAGCATGGCAATCCTGATGTTCCACTTTGAGCTTGTTCATGTTAAAGGTACCTTCCATGACCCTGATGGACTTTTGCAATGCCCACTATAGCCTAGTAGCCCTCCCCCAGACAATAGCAACAACAATACTATGAGAACTGGATCAACCACTTACATGGCTTTATTTACTAAGCTCAGCTTCCCCTACCCTTACTTTGCATGTCTCTTCAGCCTCACAACTGCTACCCCCTCTCCTTGACTTCCAGCTTCATCAGTCCTTAGTGACATTTGTTAGCAAAACCTTGGGAACATCAGTTTCATGACTAGCAACTAGTGACAACCTTCTGCCTCTACATGATGATGCTACTATGATGTATAGTGACATACCTTGTAGCACTAAGGCCATTGCTAGTAATGCCCATATCTTTATGGTTCAGAAGTGGCTTAGCAACCTGGTCAGACCTGATAGCCTCAGCAATACCACATATACCACCTTCATTTGCTATGCATCCATGTTCTTCCTTGTTGATGGTAAGCTTTGGCAATAGAATAGAGATGGTGCCCACAAGCTCTTCATCTCTACTGACTAATACTTACATATCTTGTAAACTATGTATGACTAAGGCCATAGAGGACTTTTCACTACCCATTCAGCCTTACTGGAATGCTTTTGGTGGCCCCAAGTTAGTGCTGACCTAGTTTGGTATATTCATACTTGCCACATCTGCTAAATCCACCAGATGGCTAAAGTACTTATTCTCCTAACTGTTACTATGCCCACACTCATGTTCAGCAAGATATATATTGACACCATCTTCCTGCCACCCTCTGATAGGTTCAAGTATATCATCTAGAGATGGTGTTTGCTAATGCACTACCTGGAGTTCTGTATGCTCACTAGGAAGAATATAAACCCTATAACTAAGTGGTTATATGAGGATGTCATTTGTTGTTGAGGAGCCCTTAGCAAGATTGTTACTGACAATGGCACCCCCATTCTAAAGGCCATTGTCTACTTAGCAAAGAAGTACAACTTGCACCACATCTGAGTCTCAGATTATAACAAGCACATTAACAGTATAGTCAAGTGACCTCACTTTGACATTTTCCAAGCTCTCTTCAAGGCTGTCAATGGGTGATCAATCTGGATGGAGTACTGCCTCTTATTCAGTCTTTTGGTCAGAACATGTTAGCATGCCTGACACTACTCCAAACCCAACCTTTATTGTATCTTGTCTAAGACTTTCTGGGCCACCCCAGACTTGCTTGGACCACCCCCCCCCTAGCTTATCCTCACAAGTATCTGAAGTCCAGACCTTCCCAGAATGCTAGATGATAAGTGCAGAATGTCACATCTGCCTAGTAAGGACTTGCCCAGTTAAGCTGAGCCCCCATGGTCAGCAAAACCTGACACCAGGAGTGATCACATTATACTATTGACATACAGCCCATGCCTTCAGCACAGGCCTGTGCTAAGACTCAGACATAACTTTGCTGCACTCAGTAAAGTCTTCAATATCCAACTCAATGCTTATTCCTGGCTCTAACCTCACTGTGCTCAGTCAGAGCCCTGAGTTTCCAACTCCAACTCAATGCTTAGTCCTGGCTCTAACCTTGCTGTGCTTAGTTAGAGCCTTGATTACAGCTTTAAAACAATGAAATTCACTTACATGACAACATATTCAGCATCTCAATAGCCTAGAGTGTATTAAAAATGCTAACTATACATATTGTAATTCTTTCACTAATTTCCACTGTGTAAAAGAGCCAACTCTACCTTGACCACTACTATCTGGATCTCTGTCCAGTTCACCAGTATGCATAATAGATTGTTGCTTCATGTCAGCCTTCATGCCATTGACAGGCAATACTCCCTCATGCCCTTCAAACATTACACCAAGTCCTGGTTTCAGATACATTGATAGTTTACATGCTCATTCCAGTTATCCACAAAGTGGCTAACTGTCAATGACCTCTTCCTTAATTGTGACTTGCCTTCAAGGTGCATTCACCTCATGCCTTAAGACCTGTTTAGCAGGTGTGGTTGTTACTGTCTCAACCTCTAATGCCTGCCAACTAGTGTTACATTGGCAGTTTGCTGCATTCTGACATTTTATAAAGTCCTGTTGGGGCTCATTTGCCTATCACAGCACATTCACCAATTCTATTGCCTCTGCAATGACAGGAGTACACTAACACCCTATAGCATTATAATTCTCCAACTTGGCTAGTATAGCTAAAAATATTGCTGACCCTCAAGCAGCCTTACAATTGAGGTACTCAGTCACCTCTAACTTAAAGATATGTGTAAACAATTTGACATATTCTGTTGAATCTGCCTGTGGTACATCCTGACTTCTAGCAGCAATTATTCATAAGTGCTTCACTAGGTAAAGCTGCAGACACTTTTGTGTCAATTCCTTCAAGACTGCAGTGTACTGGTCAATTACCAGCTGTAGCTGAATCAATCAGGTCAAAGGCAACCTCTTACCCTTCTCATTATTTGAGGACATCAATTCTGTCTGAATATCCAGACTTTTCCTCAGGCCCTTATGCCTCACTAACAGCTGACTGCCATCCAATTCTGGCACCTTTGTCTGCTCAGGCACTGATGACACTCATTTCCTAGTTCCAACCTCAGTTTTAGTCCCAGTTGTTCTTTCTGGACCTTCCATGTGTGCTAGCATATTATCAATGATGACTGTCCTGGTACCAATATACTGATGTCTTCTAGTGCTCCTTGTCTTTTAACATGAGCTGTTCTAAATAGAGTGCCTTGTGCTAGTGCACTATCCTGGCTCATATCTGTATATGTTAGCTTACCTTGACCTCCTAGCCCCCTTCCATAATAGAGCCTTTGGGTAACACTAGATATATCAGTGAAGTAGCTGGCTCATAGGCAGCAATGCTGCCAGGACTGCAGCTTTCTCTTCTGGTTTTTATCCAGGTTTGTTTTTAACATCATCTATAATACAGGTAGTCCACCCTGGCATTCCAAAGCTCTTGCTAACATTGCAAGGTGCTTTGTCATCCCATTTCAGCAGGGGCTGGTATAGTGACACTGTAGGCATCTGACCTGGTCAAGGGACAGGTTGCTCACCTAGCCCTGGCACTGCTGGTTTTGAGTTACCTGAACCAGTTATAAGACATGTTTGTGATGTGGCCTCAAAAAAAGTCAAGAAGTTTGATTGGTCATCAAAAGAGGTGCAAAGTCTAGAGTCTAAAGCTGATAGCAGAAGATTGAAAAAAATGTGACATTGATTATGAGCTAGAATAGTCTTGCATGTATTATGCAGTAGCTGAATCAGACCAAAATATTAGATTAGACTAGATATGTTGTGAATACAAGATTTTGTCTTTACATAATCAAGTGTATACACAATTAATGCATGTACAGTTGTATAATACATGACAGAGCAACTTCTGGAGGCTGTGGCTCAATTAAACAACTGGCAGAGGGAGATCCAAAGTATATGTCTATGAGAAGTTCTAGAAGTCTGACTACTCACCTGGAAGAGAGAGATACAAAGAGAACAAGTCTAAGGATTCCTAATGCCAGCATTTAAAAATTTGCTCTAGAGCTTCTAGCAAAAACACTCAACAACACCTAAGTCCAGAGTCTGATCCATCAACAGAAGTTCATTGCAATTGGCCTTGATGTCCAGCCTCCAGGCACATGAGCATACTGAAGTATTAGCTCTGAGTCAAAAGTACTTGTGACCCAAAGATGATGGAATGGGAGTGAGAGGCAGGCTGGAAATAAAGGAAACAAAAAGATTACATGGAATGAGCAGTCCTCTAAATGCATCAAGGCCTGGGTATAGGAGTTTAGAGCACATTATAAGAAGCTCACAAGAGATTCCAAGCACCCAGCAGCCACCAACCAAGAAATGGTAAAATTTTTTCTACCTGCCTAGATAAGTTTTTTCATCACAGAAATTAAGAGCCATCTGCATATTTGACAGACTAGTACCCAGTAACTGAAGTAATAAGAAGCAGCTGTAAAGGTAGCTCACCCAAGTTCCATGAATGGTTTATTCAGGGCTTTGCCCCCAAACTATATCTTCTCACCCCTTTGCTGTGGGCAGGTCCATGTACTCTTATAGTAAATTATGCATATAGTCATATTTGTATGGCCTTATAATTCATTTTTCAACTTATTGGTTAGGAAAGTCAGGATATTAAACATGTCTATATCTATTGTCTGTCTATAAACCGACCTTTACATTCGTTTTCGCAGCATCTGACACTCACAAGTTCTCATGATAACGTGTTGAAAACGCTGATCTGTGTATCAGATTCAATTCGGCACCTTTACCAAGTGCTAGCGAGGACATAACCATTTTGCATTACGACTTGTTCAAAATCGTTATACATGAGTATTAGTGTGGCCCACACTCTTCTATCTTGTAGCTTGTGGCCAAACTTAGTATCAATCATTAACGAACGAAACCAAACTACATAATTGGGACGGGATCATCAACCATCCTTGTTCTCATGCCTTTTTTCACCTTCCACCGCAACCCATGATTGTTATCCACGGATTTATCTTCGTCGTAAAACCTTTCTTTCTCTTCGCTCGATAATTCAGAAATTCCATGGTTGATCAGCTCCCAACTGGAATCTTGTCTCCGACGATACTGTTCGATATCAGAAATGGGAGTTCGATAACGATGCCAGACACCACCAGCCACTATTTCATCCCCATCGTTCCCGTGCCGAAGCATGTAACGAATATCACAATGGAAATCTAACCACATGGAGTGAGCCGTCCACCGTTGTTGTAGAGGCAGGTCTGCAAGTCTGGTATAGGCATGAGCCCAATCAATAAGTACTGGACAGTTATCGGTGGAACGAATGATCACATTGTCAACGTGGATATCGTTGTGGGAAACACCGTAGCGGCGAAGATCACGCCCAAGTTGTAGGACACGCTGGGAGATGACTTCGGCCTCTTCAGCAGATAGATTGACGCCAGGTCGAAATGAGCCCATAGTACGGCCTTGGACATATTCAATCAGGAGACATTGAATGTGAGTCAAAGAGGGATGGCAGGCGGATTGATCCATAATGAGCTGCGCAGTACCGTAGAAGCGAGGAACCAGTCCCAATTCTTGAGCGTCACTGAGTCGTTTGTATGCTTCACGCTCTTGGTTGTGGACACGCTCGCAGTATTCCCAGTGTTGCAACAAATGCATCCAAAAGGGGAGTTGCTCGTCTTCTCTGGGTATAACTGTTGGGCCAAATGTGTCGACATGAGATCGAATACTTGCTTGATAATCCCGTTCTCTGTCGAGGTTCCATGAGGAATCAAGACGACGATCTGCTACTTTGAGAATGAAACGGGAAGGGAGTCGGGGAGCAGAAGACTCAGGTTTGACCAAGAGGACAACTGAACTTGTGAATGGAGTGAAGGCCTTCACGATTTGAACTTCCAAGGCCGCATTGTGCGCAGGAAGTCCAAGTGTAAGGCGTGTACCCGGATGATAGACTTCGAGCGGAGACCTGGGGAGGTAGGGTAAATGGATTGTAGAATGATGCTTCAAATGCCCGGTAGTACCGATGCCAGTGATTTCGTACACCATTAGAAAAGTGGCGCAAGTGGTGAATCAACTGTCATGGACGAGGAGCAATGTCAATGATGAATAAACCAAAAAGAAAAAGAAAAACCCTGGACGACTGGAATCCCATCGGTAGCTTATTGAACCGACGGAAGAACAATAGTGAGCACGGAGAGAGTTAGAAAAAATGCACACTACCAATGGCTCCTTTGGGCAAATAACAAAGAAATTTTTGAACTCCGCTTGTGTAATGCACGTGATATAAAGTCCTCGCGTTATAAGAGGTACTTATTTTGTTAAGATGCCGGATTGAATGTGTAGCGGTCAGGCTATTTGTAATTGCTGATCCATTCATGATGTTTTTAGTACGTTTTATCGTCCCTTTTCCTGACCCTTCGTCCGGATTCTGACTCTGCCCAGACCATATCTACTGGCATTGTCTCCTCAAAAGATCTAGTCTCATGTGGTGGAACACTTGCAACAATTCAACACCCTTTGACTGATATACAGACACACCTTGTAACTTTTGAAGGAGAGCTATATTGGCACACATGTTTTGGCTCACGGGGGCAGTTTTTGTCTCATGATCTGTTGGCGCCAACATGCTCCATCTGACAATGTTGTTGTCAGTTATCTGCAGAACAATCACTGATCCATTATTGTCACACTGCTGCCAGACAACACTGATCCATCATTGTCACACCACAGGACAATCCGCAATCTATCTGAGTCATGGCATACTGTCATGTGTTGGGAGGTGAAATTTTTAGCCAGTTCTTTTTTCTAGCTCTATCCCTTGAGTGTTAGGTCTCCAGACTTTCAGGTCATCTTAATATGTATCTATTGTAGTACATAGTACTTTTCATAGAGTGATTTATAGCATATGAGGGATGTTGACCCATGACCAAGTGAGAGGTACCAAAAAACCAGGAAGTGAAATTGCTGTCATGCCTGGGTCACAGCCAAGTTTAGAGTTCTGCTTTGAAAGCTGACTTGCCAAATCATCCACCTTGTTGCTCATCATTACTGGTCTCAGTCATTACTGGTCTCCATTCATGTCAGTTGTATGGTGCATAAATCTTATGAATTAATGAAATATTGTTTTACTGAGGAGAGTTATTGTCATACAAGCCATGTGGGGATATGAAGCCATGACTTGAGTAATGTAGCATGGATGATGGATTGGCAGGGAGCTGAGCAGGTAAGAGTGATGTAGGGAAGATGGGTGTGTAGGAGGTATAGAAGTGGGGAGAGGATGAGGTAGTGTTAGTGGCATTGAATAATGGAACAGGTACAGTATCAGCCATGGGATTGAAACAATGGCACTGTAATGGCAGGTCTGACTCTGAAGTGCTGCTGGATCCTGCAGCAATGTCTTGATTTGTTGGTGCAGGTTGTATCTGTGACCACTTGAATAATCCTGAGAATTGAGGCTTGTCTTTTAGCTTGGAGCATTCATTGAACTCACCCTCAATGCATTGTTGTAAGTCTACCTTTGTTCCTGAGAGAGACAAACTGAGAACTGATGCAAGCAGTCCAGTCTTGTTCTTTGTCCTGAGTGATCCAGTAAATATCATCTGCACACCCATTGCTTCCCATCTGATTAAGTTCTCCTTCTCTGCTGCATCTTTTTTTCCCCTCCTTTCTGTCTTCTGCCTCTTCTTTTCATCATGTTTGGCCTATTCTGTCTGCAGCTCCCAAAGTACCTCATCCAAAGTCATGACAAATAAGCAGAAGTATTGATTCCTTGGCCCCATTTGGCCTGTTTCTCAGCATGACAATTTGCTTGGTGATAAAGAATGGCAATTTCACATATAGCAAAGACTACATGAACTTCTGCAGAATCAAATTGTGCCTGCACAAGCTCAAGTTCAGCTTGAATGACTGCAAACTGATCCTCAAGATTACAATACTGGTGGGCTATTGATGTTGGTTTGGTGATAGAGGACAGAACTGATGAAGAACTAGCCATGCTAGGAGTATGTCATGTCATAGCATTGATGAGAAGTAGAACCAGTTGGTGTTTGAGTTGAAGAGGAGTGAGATGAATAGTGAGAACTATTAGGATGAGCCATTGTTAAGCTTTCTGGCTGAAGTGCTTGGTAAGAAGTCAACATAAAAGGAGAAGCATGTGCTTTGGCCAGGTGTTTTGTGGTATTGGTTTGTTGATTGTTTTTGTCCAATGTCACATCATGCTAGCAGCCTCAGTGCTTGATGTTTCCATTCATCAGCACTCTCCTCATCTTCACTATTCTTGGCAGTCCCATCAGCACTTTCATCACTTTCTCTATCAGTCTCATTGTTAAATGGCACATCCACTGAAATAAAATCATCAGAGGAAGTATCAGATGCCTGAGGTAGTCTAGTAGATTAATAGATCCCTTTGACCTGATTTAAGGTTGAGTAACTTGGTACAAAATCCCTTTCTGTAAACATTTCTGGAGTGATATCTGACTCTTGAGAAGAGTCAGTCCATACAGAGTTAATACCTGCCCTATGCCAGTGCCAGGCCTGGATAATTATCTCTTTCTTAAAGGCTTTTTTACATGCCTTTATATACTCCTCAATGACATATCCAAGCTTTATACCCACCTCTGTCTCTTCCAGTATCATAGCACAACAATCTGCCCAGGCAAATTCAAGTGGTGAGAAGACTCCAACATCCAGTGGCTGAGGATGATGGGTTGTATGGGGAGGAAGGCAAAAAAGATGAATTCCATTTTCTTAGGCAAATTCAATCATTTCAAGTGTGGTATATGGACCATGTCTATCATATATCAACAGGATAGGCATTTCTAACATATTTTTGGCTTGGCACCAGGGACAAACTGTCTTTCAAACCACTTTCATGCAATATAATTATTAATCCATCCATTTCCAGATGTTGCAATCCTAAAACATATTTTTCAATTTAGCAACTTTTGTAATGGCCTCCAACTAATAATACACCAGGAACTCTATACCATTCTTCAAACACAGTTGAACCTGAAAAGACAAAACATGGTTTAATTTTGTGAGTTCCATCAGCACAGACCACTTCAATTACTGTAACCAACTCAGGATTGTCACTCTTCAGATGATACTGTGACTTGTATATGATACATTGAAGATGAACTTTTTGGCTGTCCCTTTTTGGCTACCTCCTATCTGGATACCCTTTTCATCTATGTTGTAAATGTTTTCCCAAAGTATATTGTTCTCCTTGATATAATGTATTAGCTGCTGAAAATAATCATGAACAATTTTATAATTGAATGCTCATGCATGCCTTGGGTCAAGACCAGTGCCTTGCCCTAGCTTGATTTCAGGATGGTGGACAAGTAATCTTGAAACCAAATACTTTGAAATGGGCCATTATTCAGCCTTGGGAAGCAGAGATTCCACCTTAGGACAAAGAATTTGCTTGCTGACTGGGTGGCCTGTAATTGCAAGGTATTTAATCCAATCAATGAAAGCTTTTTCCCATGCAGGAGTGAAAAGCAATTGTTTCTTATGTGCCTTTGCTTTGTGTTCTGCCTTGCCTTTGTACCAGTGCCAGAGAGTTCCATATGTAAGCTTGTAATGTTAAACAGCAGCTTTAACAGACAGGAAGATTCCATTTTTTAAGTCTGCATAAGTCTTCTATATGAGTTCTTTGGTGCCTAGGCTGACAGAATCATGGTTAACAGCTGCACAAACCCATTTCTCAAGCAATGTTGAAAGACAGTTGCAGTGATTTGGAGGTTTTCTGAGGATGCTGGCTCAGCCATAGGTAGAGCTTAAATAACCTTGAAATTGTTATACTCTCTAGTGTCCAACAGAAAGATATTAACTTTCTTAAGCTTTCCACTTTATGAGATGCTTCAGAAAGAACTCAAGACACTACATATGTAACAAAGAATCTGGAATAGTTAGATTTTCCATTGTTTCTGCTGATTCATTTCACTGAGCTTGCATGAGTTATAAAACTTGCCAACATTTCATACTTGTGGATTTCCTATAGCTTAACAACTTCAATAATCTATAATTTTAGTGTAGTCTTCTTCATATATACCATGTCCATCTATGGTTTTTTTGTTTGGAAGCTGGAAGGAGGGCAGATAGTGTTGTAGAAAGCCAATTTCACATAGCAGACCAATTTCACATTATGATACATAACAGTATGCCCAAGTTCTCAAGAGGGCCTCTTTTAGTCACAAGATATTGAATACAAGGCATGAACAATGATGATGTCCAATTTTAGATACACATATTAGCCTGCAGATAGGAGCAAACAATTAAATAAAGGAAAAGCTGTTTGTTAAATAAAGGATTTCACTCATGGGGTACCCTGACTTATCTTCCCTAGATCCCTAATCCCACCATCACTCCTGCCATCACTCCCACCATCAGCCCATCAGGTTCTTATTAACACCTTCCCTGTTAAGCCAGGACCTCTGGATTTCTTTTGCAGAACTCCTATACCTGCCCCATGACCCCTAGTGGTACTGGCAAACCCTGTTTTGGCACTGCTGTCCCACTCCAGGTCTCAGAACACATCCTAGACCCTGGGACTATGTCTGACCCCATTCCAAGCCCAATTCATCTGAATGCCTCCCTATAAATATGGTAGCACTGTAGTTGGTATGTTAGTTTTAATATTGCCTTAGTTTTATATAGTTTCCTGGCACTTTTCTGTTTTCTGACAGTTATAAGTTTACTGGCCTTACTAGTTTTCCAGCTCTTGTCTATAGCTAATTCTTTAAGCAGCTCATCCACCACTAGGCCCAGTGGTCTGAGACCCTCTTTGAGTATCACTTCATTATCTGCTACTGCCCTGGACATCCCAGAGCAAAACATGATGCTCTCACCTAAAGGCCCAACATGTACCCCCAAAAGACTTTTAAAGGAGAATGGAACATCATAAATAATGATGAGACCCATCTGTCACTGAGTACCATTGATGACATCTCAGCCAATCTTATCTCCATAGCACATGACTTGGGATTATGTCATGAGGGGTCTGGACCTAAAGTTTGGAACAAGGTAGCCTTTTACACAAAACCTTAGCAATCACAAGATTTTGGAATCACAAGCACTCATCATGTGGAGCCTAGACCATGGATCTAGAACAACCAGGCCAAGAACCTCCTTAGCAATGATTGCTAGCAACAACCCTTAGCAACAGCCATACTTTGCTTTCAAAAAGACAACCTCTCATGGACACATGACTTCTTAGCTCCTTTGATTTTCTTGATTATGAACATATTGGAATGGCATCTACACTTCAAATACTGATGTATGGCATGCTTGCTTAGGCTTCCATTTGATGCTCATTTATTTTTCCATTTGACACATTTTGTATACATTTCTGACATCATGTACTTATGGGTGGTTACCATCCAAACCTCAGTATAGAACCTTGAACATCTTGACAGACACCATTACCTTTAGCAACCAATTTTTCATTCTTGCTTACATTACTTACAACCATATAAATACTCTCTGTACATATCTAGTTCTAGTTCAATATGAAAAAAGAAGGATTCTAGCCCACCACTGCCTACTGCAGCCTTGGAGCACTCTGCTTATTGTCTACCTCAGCTTCAGATCTCACTCTTGGTCTTCTTCATCACCATTAATGGCTTAGCAGCAGCCTTAGCAGACTCAACATCAATTTAGCATGGTACCAAGTATGGGTGGCTTATAATGTTATAGTGTTTTAGCAATGTTAGCAAATAGTTTTGGTGTCTGTTCCCCAGCTTTCATTTGTTTTGACTTATGTTCCTATTCCTATCCCTCTTTATTGCTAGGCCCTCACAGACCTTAGCAACCTCTCCTAGCAATCCTTCACTTAGCAACTTACTGCTCTTTTCTCCTTTTGCACTCCCTTGTCTCATCTTAGCAACATTTGTCTACTTTACCAACCCTTCCACTTTCTATTGCTTAGTCCGCACTCATACTTAGCAACTCCTCCCTTCCACTCACTTAGCAATTACTTTGTCTCCCTCTGTTCTTTCTTCTCTTTCCCTTAGTAACTTAGCAATCCTTTGTTAGTGACTAGAAACTTAGGCTAGTATTAGTGACCACTTTCACTTGTCCCTTCTTTTTCATCCCTACTTTACTGGTGATGTGTTCCTATGCTGCTGAGCTGCTGTGCAGGAAATCAAAAGAAGTCCTAGAATGCACTGGCAATCAGATAGGGTAGCTGGCAGTGGAAAAGGGGTGAGGGCAGGTCAGTAATCATCCCAGAAAATGAGAGCTGAAGGGGGTAGGGATGTAAAAAAAGAGTACAAGTGATAAAAGTTGCTAACATTAGCCTAAGTCACTAGATGCTAACAAAAAGTCACTAAGACACTAAATGGAAAATGGAACAGGAATAGAGGGAAAAGCAGTAGGTGATACAAATGTTGGTAAGGGTAAGTGAAAGACACTAAGGTATGAAAGGGGGTGAAAGACAAGTTGCTAAGGAGAAGATTGCTAAGAGAACATTGCTAAGGTCAGTAATGGCCTAGCAATACAGAGGGAAAAGGGGCAAGAAGGTAAGTCAAACATGAAGAAACTTGAGAAATAGACATAAAAACTAGTTGCTAGCCATAGTTGCCAGCATTGCTAAGACACTATAACACTATAAGGCACCCAAACTTGGTACCACACTAAATTGAGGATGAGGTCACTAAGGCTTGTTGCTAAGCCATTAACAATGGTGAGGGTGAATGAGAATGAGCTCTGAAGCTGAGTGAGATGATGAGCAGAGTACTTCAAGGCTGCAGTAGACAGTGGTGGACAATAATCCTTCTTGTTGTGTTTTAGGTATGTACAGAGGGTATTTATACTGTTGTAAGTAATATAATCAAGAATGAAAAATTGGTTGCTAAAGGTAATGGTGTCTGTCAAGATGTTTGAGGTTCTATTCTGTTGTTTGGATAGTAACCCTTCATAAGTACATGATGTCAGAAATGTATACAAAATGTGTCAAATGGAAAAAAATTAAAGATCATCAAAATAAACATCTAAGCAAGCATACCATATGTCAGTATTTGAAGTGGAGATGTCAATCAGTACAAGAACAATGAAGGGTCCAAGAAGTCACCTGTCTATAATATGTTCATTTTGAGAGAGAAATGCCTTTGTCACTAAGAATTGTCAGTAGCAAATGTCACTAAGGAGGTTCTTAGCCAGCTCATTCTAGATCCTTGGTCTAGGGTCCACATGATAAGTGCTTGTGATCTCCAAAATTCTCATGGTTGCTAAGGTCTTGTGCAAAGTCTCATGCTGAGTCCTGGGTCATGTGCTGTTCAGATAAGATATTCCAAGATAACAGTAACTGTACTCAGCAACAGATGGGTCTTATTACCAGCTCTCATTTTCTGGGACAATTACCAACTTGCCCTTACACACACTTCCCACTGCCAGCTACTCTATCTGGTTGTCAGTGCACTTATAGGTTGTCCCTTTTGGTTTCCTGCATGGCACCTAGGTGGCATATGAACACATTAATGAACAAGTCATGGTTCTGCCAGAACACCTCCACTCTACCCTACTTCTCCATAAAGAAGGACTCCTTGACTGGATCCAAAGTGCCCTACAGGATGAATACTTCAAGAATAATGACTTCCATAACTCTGCAAACTGACCTACATGATCCTATAGCCCCAACCCCCACCAACTCTACAGCTCCAATGGACTCTGAGAAGACCCAAAACCCCTTCACTCTCTCCACCAATCACACCCTCCTGCTCCACCACAGCCTGATATATGTACTGGACATCCTTTGACAACACCATAACCACAAACTCTAAGGGGACCCTGGGATCTACAAAACCCTCCAACAACTCATGATGGACATATATTTCTGGCCAGGTCTCAAGAAGGATGTCACTTGGTATATCTATTCCTGTGAACCTTGCCTCTAACATCCATAGTGCATCTTTGGATGGGCAGTCAGGATAGAAAGAAACAAACTTAAGATTGTGGCAAAAAATACAAGGTATGGAAACCATTATAATACTTCTACAGAGATTCTGAGCTTGGCTGCCCCCATCATTCCCCCACCCTCCCAACTTGCCCACCATCAAATTAATCACTCCCAAACTGCCTTGTATTGCCAACATGGCAATCAAATCTGGTGGAGGCACCCACTATTCATGACTATGACCAAACAACTGCAACATTTCCTTGCAGAGCTCCATCAAGGCCTCTAAATAATCAGGTAGCAGCTTTATCATGTTAGCCAGTTGCTCTGGTCTCAGCCTGCCCCTACTTGCTTGTGGAGGTAGTACTGTGGACAAATCACTCAGAGCCCATTGCAGACAAATATGTGACTCCATCTAGGAGGGCTTGGTGGTGTTGAAACCACTCTGTCTTGGTTGGTATTTTTTATAGGAGAAAGGAATCAGGATTGCTCACCAAGGGATTGCACACAAAGCTCTGATATACAAGTAACCAGCCACTCCCACTGGTGTGCCAACTCTATAGTGTCCTCTGAACTATTGCTCTATGCTCACTCCTGCACTATATTGCCACACAAACTGCCATTGCTCCAATCAACTGACTTTGCTGCCTAAATTTTACTATGCTAGGCCACTTGGACTGCCTACACACCTACCTCCTGGGGACTTGTCAGCTATGCCTGCATCTCCTGCTGCCTTCTCTCTGCCAAAACCTGCCATTGATAACAGCTCAAAGTCCAAATTCAATGGAGCCATTGCATAATGATTACCTTAGAAAGAGTCTCAGCACAAGAAGTAGGAAGATACTACACTGTATCTGGACTATACAAGGGAGACACTCTTTCCAAAAATAGTCTGATCATGAAGGCTAAATTTGGTAACAGAATTACAGGGAGTCCAGGAAAGCATATGTTGGAGGTCTATATAGTCAATGGCAGATATGTAGATGTGACCAACATCTATATAGACACATAATAGTTACAAAATCCTCAGAACATGGAGATAGAATTATATTTGTATATACCTAAATACATAGTAAGTATGGAATCTAGGTATAGATATTAGTACAAGTGTGTCTAAATGAGTCTATAGTAACATACATACCCTCACAATGTATAAACAGTAAACAGGACTGAGGGTATGTTTGTTGGTAGTGAGTATATATGTCTATATGCACAAAGCAGTATGCTGGCCCCACTGTAGTCTTATGCCATATTCATTAGTACTTCATTGTGATATTATATGTATCACTCCTACAATACTCTGATGCTACTCCTTACCACATATACAGCACCTACTCTCCTTATATATGAATGTTCAGGTAACTCTGAGTATGTGGCACAGCTGCAGGAATAGTGTTTTAAGGAGGGCCTTCAAGAATATGTCAGCAATGTTTTTCCCTCATATTCATATACTAGATGAGTGGTACTTGATATCAAAGTGTTTGACTCTCACATGCACCCCTTGTTATTGCAGAACATTGTTCTTAGCATTTACTATGAAGTCTTGTCCAATGGCTTTCATCAAGGTCCTTAGTTATATGCATTCTTGCATTAATTCATATGCTGTCACATACTCTGCCTTGCATGACAATGTTGCAGCTGTCTTTTGTTTCTTGACTGACTACAATATTGTGACAATGCCTAGTGACTATATGTATTAACCAGTACTTCTCCTTACATATAAGCAACTAGCCCACTTAGGATCCATAACACCTCTCAGCATGATTGACAGCCCTCCAACCTCAGCTTCAAATTCTTCATCCCTTTCAAGTATTTAAGTTCTCAAATGCCCATATTCCAATGACTCCTGTCATGATTGTTGAGGGATTGCATTAACTGTTAAATTGCATATGCAATGTCTGGTTGAGTAGCAATTACAATAGACCTGTAGGAAAATCATGCTATATCCTCTTTCTTCTCAGTCTGAGTCTTGCATCTCAGCCCATCTAACCTTTGCTCTGGGCTTGATTGGTAGGGAAACTGGATATGCATCTCACTGTGCAAACTGCTGCACTACCTAGTTGGTAAAGGTAGTCTGGGATAAAGCAACAATGCAACTCTCATTGTCCTACTCAATAGATACACCTATGATATATTGGTCTAGTCCAGACCTTCCACAGCTGAGTCTTAAACCTTTCATTTTAGTTGAAGCTTGTAATAGAGAGAACATTGTTGATATGCACAACTGCAATCACAGTCTCTGTCTTCTGCACTTTGTACTAGATACACAATTTGCAGGCCAGTCAAATAAATACCTACAATAACATCCTCTTGTTCAATGTTGTATTGTAGATTTTTCCTACTTGCTTCATCCTATAGAGCCCCCTCACCAGTCTGCACACACACAGTCCTTCTTCCCTCCTCCTTGGAGCCCTCTGGCTGTTCTATGTATTATACCTCTTTATCTGGCAGTATTCCATACAGGAAGGCTATTTGGACATCAATCTGCATCCCATCCCAACCCTCTGTTGTTGCAATGTGCAATAGAATGCACCATAACTCCATGTGCACTGTTGGTGACATAGTCATATTGTAGTCCTTCTCATATATTTGGTTGTATCCTTTGAACATGATTTTAACCTTGTACCTGACCAGGTTGCCATACTCATCTTGTTTGATCTTGAATATAGAGCAAGTATTCCTGACCTTTTCTTAATTTGGCAGTTGGGACTATAGGATAAGCATATACACCCCCATATTTATCAATGATTCCAGCTTCTCTGTAATAGAGCACCTGTTATACTCTTGCTATGAACACACACACATCATAATATTAACTAATTATATTATTATATTACTATATTCTGGTAGTATTACATGATGCTACCCATAAATACCACATCTATATAGAATGTGATGACCGTTTTGTGGGAAACTACTGCTTTTGGACGAGATTGGGTAAGTGGTGACAAAGCATGACATAATAAGTACTTTTAGAGTAACTACTTCAGAGTTGGCTCATTTTTAGAGTGAAAATTAGTGGAAAAATTGTAGTATAAATGGTAAACACCTTTGATACATCGTGGGCTATTATTTTAATTTTAAAAATTATTTTTCAAGCTGTAAAAACATTGGAAAATTTTTTTTTTTGAAAGTAAAAGTGTATATATCAGTGTATTCCTTGATTGTTCAACATTGAATTCAGTTTCTTTGATTTGACACTAAGCACAGTGAAGTTG
>JABCKS010000324.1:11884-23074 GCA_018851325.1 Termitomyces sp. DKA19 | reverse complement strand
TGCATGGGCCAAGAAGAAAGCTTCAAGCAGTGATACAATACCCATAGCTGCACCTACCTCTCCACTAACACTCCATTCCATGCTGCTTTCTTCAGACATTGTCAATAAAATCCATCTACCATTTTATGCTGCTTCACAACATAGCATTCACCTATCTTGGTATCTTCCTGTAAAAAACCTACTTGATTCAATCTACATTCCTCCACCCTTCCAACATCTATGTTACAATGCAATGTCTATTGTACCTCACTAATCTTGTTACTTTATTATAGTCACTATTTGCATATTATATCTTGACCATTCTTTCATTGTGTAATTCTCTTTATATCACATAGTTTTTACTCAAGGTACTTGTTAATACATGATCTTGTTGTCCTATGTTGCACCAAGAATATGACTCAGCATTATAATCTGTGATCCAAGTTTTGAAACTCCCAACTGTTAGGACATGCTTAACCAGCATTGTCTTGACAAAGCAATATATCTACTGTTCTCTTATGCAACACAGATATATATCATTCAGGAGTTATCATGCAGGCTCCAGAAATCCAATCATTGAAAGGTATTGTTAATCTCTTACTATGCATGATTTGATAAAAATCTTAAAACTCCTAACTAATGATAGTCAGTCTGATGGCTCTTAGCTTGAGAAGTCAGGTCAAGAGAGCATACTGGCAAGTAGTGCCAATTCCCATAAAAATGGAAGGATCCAGGATGGGGATAGTTACCAACAATGGTTAAGTGGACAAGAAAGCAGTGCAGAGTCTAAGAGTGGGTAGAAGTAGGGAAGGCAGGTTAGAGAGCCATATGAACTTGCATGTCGACATGAGATAGCAACACTTCAGGAAATGAACAATGAATGTCCAATCAGTACAAGAGCTCTCAGCAGATATGAATCAGACGGTGAAATACTTACTTGCTCTGGGACCATTGAAGAATGGGGCTGTAGACGCTTGGCAATGTCAGGGTGGATTCGACTGTAGCAAGAAATACATTAAAATGAGGCTCATCAGCAATGCATGGACCATCAGTATGTCTCTCCCAGTTTCCCATGACCAAGCAGCATAACTTGACTCAGCAGTCGAAATGTTGAGATGCCAGCATCAGCTCTGAAGCACTCGCCAGAAAGTAGTGTACTTGAGATATAGGACAAAAGTCGCTTGGGCAATTATAACCGGCTCCCGTACCGAATCATACATACGCCGCTCTGTGGGGGTCCACCAACATCGACATCCCTGGACAATCAAGATACTGATTGTCGACCGTAGCAAGCGAGTGGCGATATTGACGCATGGGTATGCATGATTGAGAGTTGGGTCTGTATTGCGTTCGTTGCATACGCCGCGGGGAGGAACTGCTCATATTGAGCGCGAATGGCAGCGGAGTTGTTGTGGGCCGAGTAGAACTGCGGATTGCGAAAGGCTGTGCATGCGCCAAGTCAGAGTGATTATAACAGCGACAGTGCCACAAACTAGCAAAACGGCAACAATAACATGTGGGAACAATTCTGAATCCACTCCTTCCTCTCCGCAATGCAATCCAACGCAGACCCATCGCCTTTCTACCACCACCTCAACTCGACGGCGTACGTCCCAAAAACTGGCGAGGAGGCCCGCATACTCGTCCGCACCCCGAGTCCAACGCCGAGCGAGGCCCGCGAGCTCGAGACCGGTGCGTTGGACTGGAAAAAGCTGAGCAATTGGCGGTTTTGGATCCGTAGAGAATGGCTTTGTGCGTCTCTCCTCTTTTGCTTATAAGCTACCAGCTAATTGTCTTGTTAGGGTATTATGTCGCCCTCGTCATAATCCTCGTCGTCACAGCCCTCGTCACAATATACCACAAACAAATCGTCTTCTGGCTCAATGACCACACACAATTCCTGCACGACAGATATGGCTGGCTCATCCCCATCGGTGTCCTCTTCGTCATTTCCTTCCCGCCACTCTTCGGGCACGAGATTGTCGCCGTTCTGTGTGGGCTCGTCTGGGGCATGTGGATCGGCTTTGGCATCGTGGCTGCGGGCACGTTCATCGGTGAGATTGGCAATTTCTAGTATGTACGCTGCCGTTCTCCGTTGTCCTCCTCACTCATTCTATGCAGCGCATTCAAGTACTGCTGCCGTGCACGCGGTGCAAAAATGGAGAAAAACAACATCTCATACGCATGTCTTGCGAAAGTAGTCAGAGAAGGAGGGTTTAAAATTGCGCTTATTGCACGCTTGAGCGCGATCCCCGGTCATTGTATGTCTTCTGTTCGTACTGAGAACCCAATTCTTACCTCCCGCCACAGTCACAACAGCCGTATTCTCAACATGCGGCATGGGTATCTTCGTCTTTTCCCTAGCTGCTATTCTTTCTATGCCCAAGCAATTCATAACCGTCTATCTGGGCGTCCTTATGGAGCAGTCGACGACTGGTAAGTTATCGAGTCCTAAGTTTCTTTGCTTTTGTCGTAGAGACACTTTTGTTTCCTCTCACCCTTGTCTATGATAATTCCACTAATCTAATTACGCACTCCTCTCACTCCAGGTACGCCCGACACAAAAAGCCGCATCATAAGCGACGTCGTCCTAGCCATCACAATCCTCATCACGTTCCTCGCAATGTGGTATATCTATCACAAGATGAATCAGGCCAAGCCAGAAATTATCTACGAGAGACGGAAAATGAGGTGCTTATCTATCCTCTTCTTTTCATTCTCACCCTCCTAAACCCAAACCAGACAAGCAAAACTCGCGCGCGCCGCCAGCCTATCCTCTCAATCCACATCCCCCTCATCAGACGATATCCCACTCACACTCACAGTCCAGCCTCCATCCCTCCGCCGCCCCTCCCTCGATGCCGATGCCCAAGCCGACGTCGAACGCCTGGCCGACACAAACCCGGGATACCTCTACGCGCCGCAGCCCTACCGAGCGCCGCGGCGCGCTGCAGAGCTGGGTCACGCACACGCACATGTGGCTGGGCCCGGGTACTCGGCTGATGGCGGGCACAGCAGGGGCAGGATGAGCACGGACGACGTGAGTTGGGATATGTCGAATGCGCCGATGGAGCATGCGGGTATGGGGAGGGAGGTCGCGGGGTTGGGCGCGTATGGGTATGGGTATTCGGGGTATGAGACATATCAGAGGGGAGAGAGCGCGGAGACGTTGACGGGGGGGAGGAGGGTTTCGGAGGATACGGTTCGGTGAGGGAGGAGCATGGGATTGCTGGTATGAGAGCGGTGGGGCGGTGATGACCATGGTCGTGTGGTAGCTTGGAACCTCGGCAACAAAGGCAGGATATGTTTGAGGAAACGAGAAGCAGCAACTCCGCATCGGCCGGGCGTTTCATGAGAGGGGTGATCGAAGAATGGACTTATCTAGCTGAGGAATTCATCATACACCCATATTCATCCATCTATTTATTGATACATCATTCGTTATAAGTCATTGACATTTCTTACTTACTTTACGTATGTAGTTCTTAGTCAGAGCTTAGTGTAGAAGATTCGCTGCTGGTCTGCGCGATCGTGAAAGCAAAGTCGTTTTGTAGTTGTTGAAACTCGCGCATGCCGACCTCCTGGTTGAGCTTTTCGTATGTGTGCATGTCCGAATTTTGATAGCAGCTCCGGCCGGGGAGGACTGGCTGTAGGACTGACTCTCGCAACACTCTGGGAAATGCGTATGGAGTACCGGACCCGGGTGTTTAGTGCGCAGACCGACATAGCGAGACTGCTCCTGATGACTATACATAAGTATGTGAAAACTTCACCAGTTTTGGGCGGCATGGTCTGAGCAGGTGCCTGATAAGAGTGGTTTGCCAAGGCTTCACAACTGTTTGATTCGTACTAACCTTGTGCGCAGAATTCCCAATATGATTGGTGCCTTCGAGCTGTATCCCTGCTGAGACATTCTGCTCTTCTTCGAGCCTGGTTCTCATTGTGTTCAGTTGGCCATCCTCATTCCAACCGCGTTCTTCCTTCTATTCACACTCCACACCTGGTACCCATGTTGGATCAGTGAAATCGAAGATGGCATTTGCTTTTAGTGGATCATCGGGTGGCTCATCTTTTCCCAATCATTCGGTCATATATCTGATGTCAGTAACATAATTGATGTTCGGCAGTGGGTACTTCGGTTTGAGATCCATTCATGTCGCTAATGTTCTTATGTTCGTCTTGCTTGCAGAACATCTATTACTAAGACCTATCAGTCTACAAGGCAACCACTCATTGCATCGCAAGTTATTGATACAGCGGCCTCAAAGGTAGGCAGAAAGTAGTCCCCAAAAAAATCACAAGTGTCGAAAACTGTAAGCACGCGTCAAAAACTGTAGATGCAGGGGACTCACCTCAATGCCCTGAGATGTGTAATGACTGTAACCAAGGTACGAACCACTGCAGAAAGACAATGAGCAAAATACGATCGTGAAAGTGAAAGTCCGATGAGTGGCACGGACCAGACCTCGGGATGGTTTGGACCAATATGGAGCATGTAACTGAACGTGCGCCATTAGACTTCACTCGATGCAATTAAGATGATTAAAATGGCTGTATAGGCTGACTACAGCGGTTCAGCTGACTTCGCTGATACAGACTTGAATTCATGAAACAATAATATCCGTAACTTGAACAGTGGAGACAACCTTGTACTACTTTTGCTTCAATAAAAGTGGCATGAAACATCCGACAAATAAAATATGTCAAATATACATACAATCATCCACTGTAATGTGCAACTTCATCGTACTCGTAACCAATTCTGACAGTGTGAAACATAATGTAAAGAAGAATGTCTGTCGCTTGCGCTCGTCCTGATACTGTGTCCAGGGAATATGCTCTGCTAACATGGAACTTTTGAATATTAAGCCTTGTTTTCCTCTCTTTGAGACTCTCAACTCCGAGCTGCGAGAAGGGACCAAAGAGTGACCGAAGCCATTCAGCTTCGTAGGTGGCCCAGCATACCCTCAAGTGCGTCCCATTCATGCAGATTACATACACAGTCCTGTCCTTCTTTGGAATGTCCTCATAGCTCCTGACGGATTCCGATTGCTTGTACGCAAGCGCAATCTGGTATACCTGGGCATTGAGTTCGGAGATGTGTTGCGGTAGGATATGTATGTGTCCATGCCGTTTGACTTCGATTTCAGCAATCACAGGCACTTTGAGAGACCAAATTGTGGGTTTTGAGAATGCCTTGACGACAATTCTACCATCTGTCCAACAGGAATATGTTCCCAAGGTTGTCGGTATTTTGTATCTGCCTGGAGAGCGTCCCACTGCAGGGAATGGCTTTCCGTTAGTTGTATCCTCACCCTCTTGAACAGCAGTCAGAATCATCCTAATAAATGCGATGGCGGTATCGTTTGCTTCACTTTCGTCAATAATGTGGGCTGCTTGTTCCTCTATGCCGTCATATCTGTTGTATTCGAAGTCAGGGTCAGTCAAATGCTTTGTCCGTCTTTGGATAGCTTCGTTCACGATTAGATGTACGATTTCGGCCAGATGGTTGAATCGTTTGAAAAGGTATCATTATGTCTTTGGTAGACGGGAGCTTATTGTCCATGAGATTGAATATCGATAGAGGAACGTCTGAAAACCAAGCAAGGATGATAGATTACTCATCGGAGCGAACTTCGAAGTGTATTTGTATGGTATGCCACAATTACGGCAAGCCTCACCCTTGTCATGCACGGTCTATAGACCACTGAATCAGCAAGAACAAAACACGCTACAAGACTTCGCTAAGCCGTCATACCTGTAAAGCGATCACTCCTACAACAAGTTGATTGTGAGTGATAGAACAACAATAGCCTTGTTCTTTCGACGCCTGGTGACAACACAGAAGGAGCACAATAGTAATTACATGAACAAGAAACCAGACTTTTAGAAGAATATAGTTCCTTTAAGCGCTTTTTATGCTTGTAAAGCGATCACAAGGGGCTAGTCGACATAAAATATCAGACTAGATATTTTGATGTCCGGCAACCGTTCACATTGTCCTATCCAAACCTGTACATCTATACTTATTGTACCATCAAACAAAGCAGTATTCTCCTTTTAAAAAATTGCGCGTAGTGCGATTGTCGAAATATTTTCGTGATGCGGTGACATTCGTTGCTCATAGGGTCGCCCACCTATCGCCACGGGACGAGAAAAACAAGATCGATTGTTCCCGCACATCATAATGATATTGTTGATATGAGATAATACATTTATCATAACCAGAATTGGAAATTCTTTTTGTGCCTTGGGTAACAAACACAGAGGAAAAACCTGAGTGGTAATCCCGGTAATAATGATTCGAAGCGATTGGTGTCATAATGAACTTTGCTTTGTCATCAATAGTTGAAGAACAGAAAATTTCCAGCGTGGGTTGCAGCAACACTTGTCATGCACCTCGTCAGTAATCCCCTCTATAAACGCTCGTTGGAAGAGTCCAAACCAGCTCTGTGGTCGTCGAACGACATTAAAGCCCTTGTTGTCCCTGGACCTGTTTCTCATCACTCTCCAAGAGGACGTGTTCCAGATTTGACTAACTAACTATCAATACTCAAGCCCTGTATGGAATGGCTCCAGGCTATGGATTTTCACACACACAGTACCCGTACCATGTTATCCAATATATATGACCTGATCGAGTATCCCATGCATCTCGTCGGCGTTGACAGACAAATTTCTGTCGACAATACTGGCTCTGACGAGATCAAGGTCAACGGCGAAAGCTTCAGCATTCCATAGATCCTTGGCTGCACTGTCAATGGAATTCCTATATTTCATCTTATTGACAGTTATGCACGATATGAGGAGCGCCGTCAGCTGATTCCAGATTTGGAACATTTCCTGTCACTGGGATAATTTGTAATCCCCGTCTTCTATTTCAAACTTTATGATAAGACCGATTTATAAGTTGTTTGTTTTATCATTCACGTCACACGTGGTTCTCTTTTTGATTCGCACTCTGGTTGTGAATGCGGAAAAAGGCAACATTAAACAAATGACCCGCAAAAGTGATACTCATCCCAGCCACACCCATCATATATCCTACCACTCTCTCTTCCAGCCGACAAATGGGCAACATGTAGAACATAGTGTGTATCTATGCATACTTTGCAAGTCTGTGTCTTGCTGAATGCGAGGCAGATGGCAAAGAAGGATGTGAGTATTTGTGTAAAGGCAAGTGAGAAAAGGCCATTTCCGTTGGACGAGCACAAGGCACCAAATGTTAGATCTGTTTCAAGACAAATAAGTGATAAAAGCAAAGAACAGAAGTACATACTAGCACCAGTGATGTGATGGTCAGTTGTCCATCAAAGAGCTGGTACTACTGAATGAGGCATTGAATTGGGAAAGTTCTAAGGGAAGATAATGGCTCACTAACTTCTCGACATTTACCAGTGGAAGAAACAGTAGGTATACTGCAATTATACTGCAAAAACATATCTGACAGACTATGTCATTCATTGTGATTTGCATGGAAGCCTATACTCATATTTGTGCTGATAATGTAACTAGTGGGTTGGCACAGTTGGAGGTGCTACAAGTAGACAGAGTTGCATGGAGGTGGACATGTAGACACATATTGTGGCAATGACAGACTTTTTCCTGTCTCTGGCATGTGTTGGGCCATCACATCCACTGGCACAACCACTCATTATTGGCATGTGGATTCCAATGGCCTTGGGACATTTATACAGGTGGCAATAGGTTGCAAGATCTGGTATGTTGCAATTCCTAAAAGTGTTTCAATAATTTTGCTTATATATTCTTTTTCACATTTCAATACAACATTTCTGCAGCAAATGATGAGCAAGGGAACATAGCCTGTTTAGTCTTAGTACCAGGAACTACATTGTGAGTTTCATGTTATTTTGCATCAACAATTTTCCCTGACTGTATTACATTTGTCAGCTCAGAGCCTACACTTGATAAAGGTGGACAGTGTTAAAGTATAGCATTATTCAAACTTTAGTGGACTGTGGCAGTGCAGGCACTTTACAAGTCAACCCATACACAGCTATGATTGCAATCACATGTCCTGGAGTGCAATATTAGGCTTGACATGCATGCTCAACAACATTCCATGCTGCTCAGTAAACATTGTCACCTCTATAAACAATGAGGTGATGGTGGTAGGAATTCAAGTTGATGACCATGATCATGATTGCAGATACATATGGTTGCAAAGATTCAGCTGCAATGCAATGAAGAAGTAGGCTAGCATGCACTCATCATGTGATCATTGCCACACTCATTGATGCAATAGTGTTGATAGTTAATCTTTCTTGGAAAACATTTGAAGATTTCTAATTAGTCTTTTTTTAAAAACATGTAATGTTTTTCCAATCTATTTTTTTTGAAAAAATACAAAGAAGTTTTATTGAAAAACTATTCAATGGAAAAACTATAAAGGTAACTTTGAAAAAACCAAAAAATACATTGATGTGCTTCTATGCTGCCTAGTTGCTATGCAGGAAACCAAAAGAAAACCTGTAATTGCACTGGCAACTAGATAGGGTAGCTGGCAGTAGAAAAGGGGTGAGGGCAAGTTGGTAAACATGCCAGAGAACAGGAGCTTGTAACCATAGTAAAAGGGGAAGTGCAAGTAAGAAAATGTTGCTAATGCTAGCCTAAGTCACTAGACACTAACAAAAGATCACTAAGTCACTAAGTGGTAAAGGGGAAAGAGGTGAAGACAAAAGAATCACTAAGGGTGTGGAGGAGAGGAGTTGTTAAGACTAAGGAAGGACTAAGCAATAGGGAATAAAGAGGTCAGTAAGGAGTTAAGCAAACATTGCTAAGGGATGAGTGGAAAGGAGTAATAGGATCAAAGACAACAAGTCACTAAAACAAGGTCATTAAGAGAAGTTACTAAGGTCTGTAAGGGCCTAGCAATAAAGAGGGATGGGGACAAGAACCTAAGTCAAGTTGGAAAGGGACTGGGGACAGACATGAAGACAAATCACTAGCCATAGTTACTAGCATTGCTAAGACACTATAACACTAAGGAACTGTACTTGGTACCATGCTCAACCAAGGGCAAGTTTGCTAAAGCTTGTTGCTAAGCTGTTAACAATGACAACAATGACTAAAAAAGAGATTTGAAGCTGAGGGAGAGATACTGAGGGCAAAGTACTTGAGAGCTTTGTTGGTTTTTGAACTAGGTATGTATAGAGAGTATTTATACTGTTTGTAAGTAATGTAATCAAGAAAGGAAAGATTGTTGCTAAAGGTAATGGCATCTGTCAAGCTGTCTGTAATATATACTGAGTGTCAAGATAGTAACCAAATGTAAGTACATGATGTTAGAAGTGCATAATATGTGTCAAATGAAAAATGAAAGAGCATACTGAACATTAGTATCTGAAGTGTAGACACCATTCTAGTATGTTGGTGCTTGAGACTAGATAAATGAAGGGTTGAAGAGGTCACATGTCCATGTAATATATGTTTTCTTTTGAAAGTACCTATATTGCTAAGAGTTGTTGCTAACAATTGTTGCTAAGGAGGGTCTCAGCCTAGTTGTTCCATATTCAAGGGCTGGACTCCATATGATGGAGCTTGTGATACAGAAATCTTGTGGTCACTAAGATCTTGTGCAAAAGGCTACCTTATTCTAAACCTAGAGTCCAGACCACATATAACTTACTTATGACCTGTTAAACAAGAATCAACAAAATAACCAATGATGTGCAAGTCTCATGCTGTGTCCCAGGTCATGTGAGATATTGGTAAAGGTACTCAGTGACAAGTGGGTCTTAGCAACATGTGATATATTTTTCAAGAAAAAGTGAAAAACAGTTTGTATTTTCTATGTACTTAAGAAATATAGAAAGAAAATTGAAAAAATAGCTCAAGAAATATGAAAAAAAAAACAATAAGTGTTTTTTTTTTTACTATTTCTCAATCTATACTTTTAGTTTTTCTAGAAAAACACTTGTTAGAATTCACATGACTTGTTTCTAACTGTAATGGATTACACTCTTATATTTGTTGCATTAGCAATGCTAACTTAAGTAAATGGTATATTATGTAAGACATCATCATAACTAGTCTAATCTGATAATTTGGTCTGATTCAGCTGCTGTGTGATACATATAAGATTGTTCTATTTATAGCCAACAGCTACACTTTTTTGAATCTTCTGCTATCAGCTTTAGACTCTGGCTCTGTCAATACATATATATATGGCAAACTCAGGCAAGCTGCTATTTGGCCTTATGGAACTGAGCAATAGATTCAGGACAGTGCAACACCTTTAGTATTGACATATCAACCCCTGCTAAAATGGAATAAGAAGGCACCATGTGATCTCAGCAAGAGCTTTAGAATGCCTGGCAGATTGTCCATGGCATGGATGAGGCCATTAATCAATCCTGGTCCTAGACCAAGTAATAAATTCTATGCATCTGAAGTATTGCTTCTAGAAATGCAACTGCTGTTGTTGCTCTATCTGGTTTTGCCTGAGAGTAGTATGCCAGCTACAGGGACCATAGGTGAGGCTGCCCACTATCTGAACATGATACAAAGTAGTGTGCTAGCACACAGTACACCCTTCCAGATATTGCAGCCCAAACAAGGGGCTAAGTATGGAATGGAAGGGCAGGAAGAGGGTGGGAAACAGATAATGCAGTATTAAGGAGTAAACCCAGAATTGCAGGGAGAAAAGGAGAAGCAGATGACTTTGTCACCTAAATAGACTGAGAAAATGGAAAGGAGGGACAGAGAGCCATAGAAGAGGTGAAAGAGCCTCAGAGTCTGAACTTGATTCCTCAGATGAGAAAGAAGAGAATAGATCACTATTGACTTGATCTGTCCAGCTGCAGCTGGTCCTGGACTATTATCCAGCAGTTTCAAAAGAAACAATGCAAAAGCATCTACAGCTTTACATTGTAAAGTATCTACAGCTACTGGCTGGTAGAAGCCAGCATGTACTTAGGGTTGATTTGACTGAATAAATGGAACTTTTTGCTTGGATTTTTGAGCTGGAGCTCATTGAGTATCTGAAGCACAAGATAGACTGGGGAACAACAACATTGACTATAATGCCAGCTGAGTCATTGGACTATAATGCTGTAGTATGTCAACAAGTGCCTGGCATTGCCAAAGCAATGAATATTTTGACTGCACTGCAACAAGTGAATAAGTCCTAGCAGGATTTTATAAGGTGGCAGAATACTACCACAAAAATAAGCTAGTACTATTGGAGTG
>JABCKS010000323.1:0-16394 GCA_018851325.1 Termitomyces sp. DKA19 | reverse complement strand
GACCATGTAACAAGGTCATTAGTCCAGCGGTTTAACTCCTGAAAAATAGGATCATCGACGACGCAGGCAGGCAGATCGATATCCAAGGCATATCTAAAACCATCCCCACCGAGTTAGTCTAGGTATTTTTTGAAAAAAGCGACACAAACGCACTCAATGAGTGCCCAGCAAGGCTTGCACCCTATGCACAAGACCATTGCTCAATAACAAAACACGATGCTCATATACTGCAATAAAGCTCACCCGAATTGTCCCTCCGCATATCAATGTACGACTCAAGGTCGGGGATAATCCCTGCGTCGCGTGCCTTCGCTTGGACATTTACAGCTTCAAAGAAGCATCCAAATGCCTCCTTGAAACGCTCCTGTACACCGGGGCCAGCATCCATGATGCAGCGGGCCCAGAAGCTAGAATGAATGTGTCAAAAATTGAGGATCAGAGTCTAATCGATTCAAGAAAGATTGTCCTCACTCTCTAGCGAGCTTACCAGGCGTGAGCTCCTCGGCAAGCTGTTCCTTTCCGGGAGTAGCAGTCGGCATGTAACGATCGCTAAACCAGAAGGCGTTCATGACGACATCAGACAGCACGTCTGTCTCTCGTGTCAACATGCCGTCACTGATGTTATCCCTGCACCACCAGTGACAGTAATCAATGTAGGCCGAATACATCGAATGGATCAGAAACAAACGCACAAATGAAAGAGGTAGATGAGAAAATCGGAGATGACGCGGAGGCGCTCGGATGTGGTATTATTATAGCAGAAAGCGGCAAGCTTTCCAGCCTTCAAGCCATGGAGGGCGCGACGGCCTTGGGGGGTTAGGTCGGAGCAATTAGATTCCAGCCATTGAACTGATTGCTTGGCTATTTCGTCGCCGTTTGGGTGATAAATAAGAGGGTAGGTACAGTGGGACACAAGGTCAGGGAGGATGAAAGACATGGGGTAGGAGGTACCGGCTGCCATCATGAGAAGTGTAAGATTGTTGAACTGCTTGAAGACATCCTATTATATGGGTTGGGAGATGTTTGGCGCCACAAACTTTAAATGATCTTGTCAGAACATTCTCTTTCCAGGGGCCGGTTCAAGGAAATAATAGCTGAGAAACAGGAACAGTCATTTTTCGAAAGTCGCGTTGTGGAGAACCTGGTCTTATGTGATTGATCTGACAACAAGGGCACCCTCACAGGACCCCGGATTGTCCCTTAATACCTTTTTCCCGTTCGACGAAAAAGCTATTTGTTTTTGGATATTCCCAGCTGAGACATCGGAGGATTTAGCAACGATGCGTGGTGTAGCGTCCCAAGCGTCGTTTCATGCAACTCATACAGTGTTATGATCATACTGAGGGCCAAGATAACCTGGGGTCCTATCTTCATAGAGTTTGATTGGTTCAATGCTTCCAGACCAATGACCATGTCATACGAGACCCAGTGCATGAACGATTCCGCCTCTAAACACAAACAACCAATCAGACGATCGACGTACATCATTTTTCTTCCCGGAGGTTTCGATGTACCAAATTTGATCTGTAGATCGGCGATTGGTCAGAACAAAAGAACTGGTAGGTACTAGACCTGGGAAGGATACTTACAATGCGTTATAAGTAGTTCGTTGTTTCCGATCCGAACTGGAGCATTATTGACCTATGGCTGCCAACTGCAAACATTCTAAATAGTACAACTACTTCATGATTCTTTTATTTGATCGGTCTTTTTGAGCGACTTAGTGAGAGCGGGATCTCGGTGCTGATGTTGTTAAATGGGATAAACTCTCAATAAACTTGACTACGTGTGCTAGCAATAAAGCAGAAAAGATAACGACGCGGAAAACCAATGTAACCAGACACCTTTTGTTTACACGAATATTGAAATTCTGATCGAGCAAACACCTCGAGCCAACCAACACCTGAGATAACCACGTGCAAAATTATGTAACAACGATACCTTTTGTTCTGACCCAATCAGTACCGATGAAAGAAACCACGGGAAAACTGTTTTACAAACTGCTTTTGCTTCCAGAAGAGCACAACTGCAACCAATTATCCGGATAAACTTGTGTGTGCCTAACAAACAACAAGAGGTAGCCATGTGGACAAAATCATAACAGACACCTTCTGTTTTCAGCAGAACAACAGAAACTGTGAACAATACCGATCGATCACAAGGAATGATGAATGAAATAACAATGCGATATCCTCTACAAGAACTTTCTCTCGGAATAGGCAAGTGTAGGTGTTAAATACCAAATTGATCCCTTGAAAAAGGGGTAGACTACACAATGGCAGCTCTGGGAGGTAGATGCTGTCGCCATAATACTGTCGATAATGTCAAGCATCTGTTGGGTTGCAAGAGCGTTGGTCCATGACATTTCAGCATAGATTGCAGCTGTCCGTCCGAAGTACTGATAGACATCGCAGGCGGGGCCCAAGTCATCATTGGCGCTCCCCCAGAACAACATCGAAAAAAAATATGATATGTAGATGTCGCGGTAGCGCGGAACAGTACTCAATCCCACGCCCCTCGACGGGGAATGAAGAGTACGAAATGTTGTTAGTACTGTCTATTAACCCAAATATCGATCGTGTCGGGCGTCATAGCGACCTGGGTGCTCTGATACAACTTTTCTGCGAGACTATCTGATTGCCCTCCGTAAGTAGATGCCAAACTGAACAAGGGCTGATTTGTGTAGACAGGGTGACTTGGAGTCTGTCAAATCCAGGACGATCCGGGAGTTATGATAGCTAGTAGGAAACGTGTGAGTGATCTGTTACATTGTACTAAGCTGTACTGTGCCTCGAGATAGTTTATCGCAATGCAAGGGGTCAGTGTTTGCGCTGGTAGCAGGAGAATACTGTTGTAAGTATGGATAACACCAGCGGCCCTAGACTGCAAACACAAGCGGGCACGATAGCCTAGACAAGATTACGGACACGGAGACGACTGACTGATGACTAGATCATATTATCCGCCACAGAGTCAAGAACAACATGGCCACCTTTCCTACCTTTTGAGACATGTGACAAAAAGATTGCAATGATAACAGATGGTTTTAAGTACCACAATTTCTGGGGATGTGAGGCTTCAGGTAATGATAGCCTTTAGATTACCCGGCTTCAACTGAGGCTGTGGATTCTCCATGTCTCCATTTTGCCGGGTAGGATGTTCTCAAATCGCATTTCCCTCAGAAAGGCAAGGACACAGAAAAATCTGGAAGGTTATAGAAAAGAGTTGAGTAAATAAATAAAGATAATTTATGACTTCTTGCCCGATCACAAAACTTGTGCCCAGTGTCCGTCAGAGTTATATTCTTTCCTCTCAACTCATAGAACATGGCCCTTCCCTCGTCTACCGCCAACTGGCATTGGAAGAACAAGAACGTCACGCGTTGGGGCTCTGAATGGTTCGAACGCGAACTCGTGACCATCTCTGTCAAAGGCGATAATGAGAATGAGGTCGTCTCGGTCTCCAAAGTCACTGAAGTGGATGGTGATGTTGAATTGGGACAGCGAAAATCCAAGTGCGTGCTGCGAGTTATTCAATTGAATCAAAGTTGAGTTGAAGTAACCAACTGCAGATTAATCACTATCTACGATTGCAAGATTGTGCTCAAATGGACAGGCACAGCGAGCGACGGAACCGAGGTCAATGGATCCCTCACAATTCCAGAAGTGTCGCACGAAGTTACTCTAGATGGTTTGTCTGACTACACTGTGGGTGGTGCTCTATTCTCTTCTGTGATCGAGTGGTTTATGTTTCGATAGTACAATTGGTCTCTTTCTACTGCTGCGACCCCTGCAGTTGAGGGGTTATTCAAAGTTGCAAAATCTCGCTTGCCTGCTGCTCTTGAAGCCAAGTTTGCTGAGTTCCCCGTCGCGATCATCGACACGCACGGCAAGGATTTAACTGTCAGCGGTGTACCTAGCCGTATTGGGACACCTGCTCCCGGTGCAGCTAGTGTCCAAGCCCCTGCATCATCTTCCTCGCCTGCGCCTGTTCAATCAGAGAAGAAGGCTGAACCAAAAAAACTCAATACTCAGGTGGTCACAGTCGAAGCGACCTTCCAGGCTCCTGCGGATGACCTATTTACGCTCCTTACCGACGAAAAGAGGATTCCAATCTGGACTCGTGCCCCTGCTCAGGTAAAGCATTTAGATCTTATAATTCTTGATCCTGACAGCAATATCTTCGTAACAGTCTACGCCTCAAGTTGGATCGGGCTATTCCCTGTTCGGTGGTGGCGTCAAGGGTACATATCTATCGCTGATACCCTCGCGGGAAATCGTGCAGACCTGGTCGCTGCAGAGCCCAACTTGGCCTCATGGTAAGCTTTCGTTCATCTCAAACACGGCGAACATACGGCAGTTGACATGATCCACAGGTCACACCGCTACCCTCACGACCAACCTTGAGCAGTCGTCGGACGCTACTAAGATTACATTCTCTCTTGATGGCGTCCCCACGGGCATGGAGGACGAGATCAAGCGCAATATCGAAGGCTACTAGTCAGTTGTTTCCTTTTCTCTCCGACTACGGCGCTGATTTGCCATTTGTAGCATTCATGGTTTCAATTCCATTGGGTACGTTCGACTCATCCCGTCTAAACCTATGTATACGCCCTCTTCCCAAAATCGACCCGTCAAGCGGTCTAAAGTTCCCTCCAAAAATACCTCGTCGACATTGTATATCCCCGCAATTGCCATAACAGCTCTAGTTCTCGTGGCCGCCTTTTCAGTACCTTATCTTTCTTCTTCTTCCACTTCCAAATAATTGCTCGTGAATAAACTATTGATTTGATGTCATCTTTCGTTTTTGTTTTCCAGGTTGGGCTCCGAGCTCTAGAGTCTGTCGATGTTCTGCTGGGGATCGGGTGGAGGACGAAGTCGGCTAGCTTTCATGTACAAGAACGATAGGCAGATGTCAGGAGATGGATATAAATATAAAATGTATTAGCATCCCTCTTGTGATCGGTTCTTCGTCGACCCTGGAAGCTTTTACACACATACATGAACTAGCGCATGTTCGAGCCTGAGTCAAACATCTGTGTCACTTGAAGTTACAATGGCCTCTGAACCTTTCGAGCCTAGCGAATGTTATTCTCTGCAACGTACGCTCCAGACCCCTGCACATGTCTCATCTTTGGCATTCGGCCACGAAGAGCATCTAGTCGCGAGTTCAGGTATTTGTTATTTATTTTTTTCGTTTTTGATCGGGCAACGTTTATTCAACTCCTTAGACGATGGCTCGCTTCGTGTCTATGATCTATCCACGTTCAGAGTTATCAAGGCCGTTCGTGGACTAGGAGAAGAGATTTCCTCACTTATATGCTTAAAAAGACCTGGATCAGAACTACGGGATGTCTGGCTAGCCAGTGGACGTCGCGTACGACCTACTCCTTCTCTCACAATGTATGCCTGAACTCTGCCTTAGATCATGAAATTTCAAATGGACTCCCCGAAGATGATACAGACCGCAGATGATGCGTTACTAGTGATCGACGTCTCCACTCCCGACCAGCAAGATGATACATTGAACGAGGTGCGAGCTCCGTATCGCGTCGCGCTTCTTCGGACTCAACAAGCTCAGCTAGATCACACTCAATACAAATAAAACTCATATTGGGTTTAGTCTGGATTCTGGTGCTGTTGGAGTTATTGAACTTGCTACGAAAGCCGTTACGAGAATGAAGTCAAAGCATGAGAGTGTGCGTTATTTTTTGGTTCAAAAACATCTTTTTTTCCTTGATATAACGCATTACGATGACAGATATGTGGCTGCGTCAAGTTCATTCCTAACCGTCCCAGGGAGCTTGTGAGTGGCGGGTACGACACGGCCCTCTTGCATTTCGACTACTTCGAAGGAAAAATTTTGTCCACGCGGAAGATTCGTACGTTGACCTGCTTCCAGTCATCAAGGATTCCTTTTTCAGTCTACTTCCTGTAGCGCCGTATCAAGTCGTAGGTGGCATGGCACTGTCTCCGCCTTTCGTCATGTCGGTCGCGGTATCATCAACTGGTATCATGGCAGCTGGGACCGCTGACGGTCGACTATTGATAGGATGCGGCGGTTACAAAGCGCCAAAAGGAAAGGAAAATGGAGGCAAGAAGCGTAGCAGAAAATGGGATGGTCTGAATGCTGAGGAGGAAATCATCACAAAAGTTGCGGAGGGACCCTTGGTAACGCTGTATGTGCTTCCATGGTCTCGTGGATAGCCTTTTCACAATTTGTCATCATTGACAGGACTTTTGAAGATTCAAGCATACTGACAGTGTCAACCTTACTGGGTGTTATGACACGCTATCAAGTTGTTTATGATTACGATGAAGGCAGTGTCTTTTTGGACAAAATATGGCAACAGGAGACGCAGAGTGTTAAAAAGGTCAACACCCTTGTCGTAGACGAGAAAAGAGTTGTGATTGGTGGTCTTACAGCAGAAGGCAAGGGCGTCATAGAAATATGGAAAAAGACACCGTGACATCCACTGATAGCGAGCTACATGGTCTGTCAATGCCTCCGAAACCGTGAAGGTTAACCTATCGGTTTATTAGTATTCTCTGGGATGTAGTATTATGATGATGTGTTGTCAATTTTTTCCTGAACCTTTTCCACTGCAAGCTGTTGCTCGAGTTCTGCTATTCTTCGCAAATGACGTTCCCTGGTCGCCTTCATTTTTTCAAGATACTCCTCTTCGGTGACTTGGCGTACCCCAATTAGGGTCAAGAAACGTTCCGAGGCTGTTTTAGATCGTGGTGCTTGTGTCACAGATATCTCGTTCGCATGGGCCTTTACTTTGAGGCCAGAGATATGTCGCAGCCGGGATATAGTTGCTTCATTGTATGCTAATTGAAGAAGCGTGCATACCGCGCCAATAGTCAGCATGCCCGGTAAAATAGCGCGAGGGCCGGCTGCCAACTGATAAGATCATGGTGTAGCGTTTGCAAGAAGTACACACATTTCCAACCTCGTAAAGCACCACCAGCTATGGCCCCACTTAGCCCGCTGTCCAATGTCTTTTGTTTTCGCAAGTCAGACCAAGTTTGAGGCTCCACAGGTCGGTCACCAGGATGACTTATCCCAAGATCGTGTCGTCTCCGCGAATACTGTGGCCAAGGTAGTGTATTGACAAGAAGTGGAGATATTATAATTTCCCGGAGTGCTAGGGAATGCTGAGATCAATCATCCAGCCTTTCGGAGGTTAAACCGCACCAAAAAAGCTGCATGCTGTCACTCCGCTATTCACTCCAGCAGCCATAGCCATAAGACCATACTGAGGACTTCTTTTGGCAATGCCATATAGCCCAGTAGCAAATAGACAAAATCCTGCTAATAGGGAGATATCGGTAAACACAACTTCAAATGTTCAAACTGTCTATTTGAAGACGGACTTGCATGTTATCACAGTTCCATGGACAATTGTGTCCATAGGCGAGTCCATGGTAGAGGGCAAACTTTTGGAGGGAGCACAATCAGATGCAAATAACGCCTTGTCCCAGTTTGGCGTTCTTTCCTGCAGACAAATTTTTACAATGTTACAATTTTAGTTATCTACCTCCGCAATGTAATAGCTAAGGACAGATCAGTAATGAAAAGCTTCGGTATACCTAGTAATAAGCTATGAATAAGCAGAAAAGTGACCGACTACTGAATGTGCAAGTGGGGTAGCATCGAAACCCCTGTGGGGAAAGCTTGCCACCACCGCGGACGAAATACACAATGCTGTCCATTAGACTACTAGAGCGTGATAAGATTGACAGTTATTTATCACTTAATAGAGGGCTGGGTGTACATTGATAGATAATGTAAGAAAACTGAGTGGCAATTGCTCCTCTATCCGATTGATGATGTGCACTGTTAAGACGCACCGGCCGCATCTTATACAGGATGACAGTAACTAGGTATGTCACAATTTTTTTTGGCACGCCTAGCTAGGATCTTCGTTGAGCTTGACAAACTGGTGTTTGTTTACAGCTTGAGATTCCCATTCGTAGATCTACTAGGGCTCGCGACTGAGGTTATGGAATTCGAACTGCGAGTCACTATTAGGTCGATCAGTAACTATCCGTCCAATGATAAATGTAGAGACAAAGGTGACCCAGAACATATCCTTGACCCGTTAATCGCTACGACAGCAAAATAACGGAAGGTATTAAAGGATACGATATATCGAATTAAAGACAACAAAAATATATTTTACTAGCCCACCGCGAGGGTCGAACTCGCAGCCTTCAGATACCACCGCCCATTAGTAAGAGTCTGACGCTCTATCCGATTGAGCTAGGCGGGCTGTGGACTCCTGAGTGTGTGCCGCTAGCAGTGCTTAGTCCATTGTCATGTCAGGGCTGATGAGGTCACAAAGAGGGAACCTCCAGACAGCATTTCATCTGAAAGAGCTCAATATAATATTTGTAATAATACAAGAAATTGTCACTAATACAAAGATGTCAACGGGCTCAGGACTTTGTTGCAATGTCCAAACTCCGCTTTAGAAGCCCAAGTAATATAGCTAAATTAATACTTTGAGACAAGTTGATCCTCCTCCGTCTTCGGGTCGATGTCAAAGGAGAAAGTGGAATATTTATGAACACTATGTGGACGGTCTTTTTTCCAGAACATCCAGGTTTGTAAGATATCCTTATGCACAGTTGAATACCTTGAGGACCAAAGAATCAGATGAAGTGCCACATACCCTCGTAGTCCCAAACAACAGGCCATTCATGACAGGCACTATTAGAGAACAGGGTTATTCATTGTATCCTACACGTATGTCATCCGGAAGACTTGCAAGATGTAAGTATCACGCTACAGGTCGTCACAGTATTGTTCACCCGGGCAATTATGTAGCAGTGGACTCTGGAAGATCATTAGGGTCCGAGGTGTCATTCGAGCAGGTCATGAGTCCGTCTACTCACCCAATCCCAATAGTCGAGAGGACGGTAAAGATTACCAAGCGAACAAAAATGGGAAAAGATAGTGTTGAGCTATGTATGAAGGATAAAAGCCCTAAGTTGCGGTAAAACAGAAATGCGATGTATCCTGAAAGAAAGTCAAGTTATTTCCACCCATAAATTCGAGCCACTCACCCTCCAACAGGAATAGGATAGCCGATGACACGAGGACCATGATTCCAACGGTTAAACGTCTAGTGTTGTCAGTGGTGAAGTTAACTCTGTATGGATCCGAAGTCACTTACAGTGGACGGCTATCGACTGTACAGAAGAGATGGCTCGGATCCCGTATTACTATTGACGGCTCCGTGACGACCTGCAATATATACTGTTATGGCTTTAGTCGAACCTCGGTTCTGGGCATACCAGTTGCACGACCATGAATACAAAGCAAAAGATCAACCATGGGAAGAAAGCGAGCTAAAATGACGATGATAAGAATCGTTGATATTGATGGTTCGCGGAGTCGCACAAAATTAGCAAGCATCCTATTGTCCTCTTTGCTGTGTCGGATAGCTGCGGATAGTTGTACCATAAACTTGAGACAATTCAGCGGCAGTAAGACCAAGAAATCGTTGGGAGTTACATCTATAGCGAAACAAGTTGATGCGACAATACAACTGATAATCGTTTTCAGTGCTACAGAGTCGATACTGCATTTGAAAACTCACACAAGATTCATCGAGGTTGTAAATGCTGCTTGGAAGATGCATAATCCAAGTGGCGGTTGCGGTCCCATCTGTCCTACCAGGAGAAAAAGGTAGGAAGCTGAGTAAATGATCCATGAGATTACAAGGCTGAACCAGGTCGTCCTCCGCGTGATGTGAGGAAGGAATATCGCTGGCGTCAAAACTGCAGCATTCACAAAAACACCAAGAAAAGCAAAGGTGTCAAAAGCGACAATCTTGTTATGTAGTTGAGGATCAGCAAGCTCTCCCATCGCTCTTGGAAAAAGAATGGACTCCGCTTCGATGCAGCAGTGAGGCCCGAGTCAAGCAGTTCGATGAGAAGAAGACAGAGCACTACACAGGTTTGTGATATAGATATACGCCGCCCAGTGCATGTGGTCAAGACAAGTGACCTCGGCGAAAAAGCCGCCTCTGATATGTGGTTGATGAATATACATAGAACGCTACACAGCCAGTCTCGTCCTCAGACGTATGTGAAGATCTGAGAACCTTCTGATCTGGACTCATGCCTTGCCAAAAACATTACCATCAAGTGCTCGAGATCAGATGAAGTTCCCACGAACATATACCATATACGTTCTAGGTAGGAAACCGGGCCGCAGCTCAAAATTTAGGCGTCTTCCTCTTTTCTCATTGACGATAACGACAATGCTTCCAACGCGCCTCTTCCGCAATGTTGGCATCCCGCCCGCACTCCGGAGTCTCCTGACGCCACATCCCTCTCTCCCTCCCACTATTTCCGTCCAGCTGCGCCTCCGTCTTGGTATATCAAACCCTTATTCGACTACACCTTCGTCTTCCTCCTCTTCCACTGCTTCTTCATCTTCCAAAACAGATACAACACTGCCAAATTCATCCACATCATCCGCGCCTGCAACGACCACCTCACAACCTCTCCCAGAGCCCGTCGAGCCGCGCCTTTCGATGACGTTCACATGTACTGTGACAGGGTGTGGCGAGCGCTCGACACATGAGTTTACAAAGCGTGCCTATGAACGTGGAATCGTGCTTGTGCAGTGCCCGAAGTGTAAGAATCGGCACGTTGTTTCTTCCTTTTCTTTTTTTCTCTTGAATCATCCATAACATGCAGGCATCTCATCGCGGACCACCTAGGGTGGTTCAAAGAAAGCACAGAAGATGGAAAGCTCAGGACTGTGGAGGATATACTACGTGCCCGTGGAGAGACCGTTCGTCGGGGCAGAATCGACGCCGGGGGGGTAGTGGAGTACGCTGACTAAAGCATATCACGCTCAAATTGAATGAGCTTAGACGAAGAAACGCCATACTATACTAGAGTACGTCCTACTTGATACATAGATACGCAGGGTCCTAATGCTGACAGTCTTTATATAGTCCCTCCTCACAGCCAGGCTATGATATAACGTAATATAATACCAGAATATCTGCTTCTACTCATTTCGATTACTGCTTCTGTGGGGGAGCCGGTTAGCAGCCAGTACCCTGGAGGGAGGTGTAAATGACCACACGTGTCGTTCACTTGTCTTCTGGAAGTTCTTCGGGAATTACTTTGTTGTCGATGAGAAGTTTCTCGAGTTCGCCAGATTGATGCACTGAGGTGGGGAAGGAGAGTGCGCGTTAGTAATATTTGGAGGGACAGGATAGAAAGATTAGAATGCATAGAATGAACCACTACTCACTAGATAGCAGGATATCACACCCTCCCAAAAACTCTCCATTGACGTATATTTGCGGAATCGTCGGCCATTCTCTGTAGGAGTTACAACCACCATAAGCTGACCACGAATCGGAAATAGAAGTACGCACGAAAACTCTTTGATACCGCTCCTCAACTCCGGGTCCGACAACACATTGTAAGTCTTGAGCTTTTCCTCAGGAACACCGTGAAGTTCCAAAACCTGTACCACTGCTCGTGAAAATCCGCATTCCGGAACCTTTGGTGTGCCTTTCATGAAGAGCACGACGGGGCGTTCAGCGATAGCTTTTTGAATGAGGGCGCGTGCCTCGGTGGTCAGGTGCCGGTGCGCAAAGGGCGCTGCTGAGCGGATAATTGAGTACTATTGATTATACATTGTTGATTGAGAAATCCTGTTTGCATAGAAGCTGAAGAGCTTACAGACGAGCGAAGAGCTGGGCGGAACATGGGTAAGTACACGATGGAGGAACAGTTGATTGGAAATTCGCAGTCGGCGATCGAATGACTAAGCGTGCTTCGTCATTTTACTTCCCGGAAGTTCGACTGCCCCAATGCGCGCGCCGCACATGAATACTAACTTTTATAACAAATCCTGGACTTAGCTCTAGCTGATATCAAATATAACATTGTACATACAAAAAAAGGGTTGTCGTGAATTCAACTCTGTACATCATGTCCTCCAAGCTATGATACAAACGAAAATAGTTCCAATATCTACACCTTGAATCGCTTATTTCCAGCGCGTCCCAACATGTCTCCCCGCTTCAACACAATCCCCGACACTGACGCCTCCTACGCCTGCGCCTATCACCTCCAATCTTCCGCGCCACGCCCCTCTACCATCCTTCTCTTCCAACACACCTTTTAACTCCTTCATACGCTCTAAATGTCCTACTCTCAGCGTTGGTATACAATCCACGTGCCGCCACACCCGAGTCGCAATGGGATCTGGAAGTGGCTGGAGCAGCGATTCTGCAAGGTGTGCAAGCACGCGAGTGACGAGCTCGTAGTCAGTCTCTGGGAGTGGCGACGGGTACGGTCCGCCGAGCATTACGGTGAGTTTGGTATATTCACTTTCACCCTTGGACTTGAAGGGAAGGGCACAAGAGTCGAATACAGTACCGAGGATGCCTGGCCGAGTAGGGACATCGATGAGTGGTGGATATCCTCCTCGAGGTCGCGGGATGAGGTAACCGAAGCCTGCAGGGTGTATTGTGTTCAATGGCACAGCGAAGACGAGAGTCAATACGGTAACGGAAGAAGACGGGTTTGCTGTCAGATGGGGGAGAGAGCAAGCGTAAGAGCCTGGCGGAGGAAGGATCGCGTTGAGCACGGGGAGGGGGAGTGAAGATACAACGTGCGTTGGCTTCAGGGTTTGTACAGTCGTATGAATCTGGAGCACCAGGTTACCAATGACATATAGCAAAGAGCATTCAACTTACAGCTAAGGACGAGTCTTCATCGTCATACATCTCGATTCCCTGTACACCTTGTGCTAAACAGAGTTCCACATTGGATGAAGCTGCGAGCGCTTTTGCCAGCGCATCAGTCAAAGTTTGGATCCCTCCACAGAAAGAGTACACCGAGACCCCACGCATCAGCTGTTCAACGTCTCCCAAGTTATACATCTTCCCTCCTTCTGTATGATGACTTTTCTTTCCAGCACCAATGCCCAATATGTCTTTCAGTATTCCAAAAATAACGCGACCATTTCCCTTCTCCTCTAAATCATGCAACGCAGGGAAGGCAGCTCGAACGCTGAGCTCACGAGAATCTGCCGCATAAACTCCGTGGCAAAGAGCACTGCCCAACACACGCGCAACTTCAGCTCCGAATCGACGTGTCAGGAAGCTATCAAGAGACTCGTCCTGATAGATACGCTTGGATCCGTCGAAATCTATGTGTTGAGTGGACTCCTTGTTCGGACTCCTTAGAGGCTCGGTAAAGATGGCAGAAAGAAGTAGACTGCGAAGTGGAGATCGAAGGAAGCCAAACACAGATGTTGGTATATCTGTAAGCCCTGGCTGCACATCTGGCAAGTACAAAAAACGATTTCTCGCTGCAGGTGAGGAACGGGGTGTCGTAAGGAGATCTGATTTGAGATCCAGCAGATTGACCTGCACAGCTGATGTTAGATATGTCAAACGATGATGATTGGTTACTGCCCAGTCCATGCAGGGCAGAGATAGTTCACTCACAAGCTCCAGTACGGCCTTTGAATTAGGTCTCAAGGTTCGCGGTCCAGCTTCAACCGTTAATGAGGGTGACGTGTCCTCATTTGTACCCAGCTGCACCTGTTCGCTGCGGACCCACCCTCCAGGCCGATTTTGTTTCTCAAGGAGGGTGATTCGAGAAGACGGAAAGCGTCGAGAGAGATAAAACGCAGATGAGAGCCCTGTCAGTCCACCGCCAAGGACTGTAATATGTCGTGGTGGCATACAGAAGACATTGTGATAACATAGAATTCGAATCCCGCTTGTCCGGAGTTTCGCCGATCCAACGGCATAATCTGATAATCAACTTCTGTATACTTTTGGTCTGTAATCGTACAAGAACGCCATTATCCAGAGAACATGTAACCGGCTTTTAACAGTGTTGTGCAGATCCCCAAGAAAATCTGAGGCTTATATATGTTGTACCGACCGTATGGATAAGGCACAGATCATCAATAAAAAGAGAATTGCATTATTTAGTGTTTATTTAGTGTGATTTGTACGAGAGTGGCCGGCCACGCAATAAGTATTCGCGGTACAGTAACCATAGACGCCGCTAACATTAGTACAAGTAATGCATTGGTAACGCTGACTAAAAATAGGTAATTGAACTAGCACCTTCCCTGGAACCCTGGAATCAGGCGCGGTAGAAAAGACGTTGATATATCACTTAGTCTTCATCCTCCCCCATTGACGTAGAAAACACACGTACAGGCATCCCGACCTGTAGTAGGGTCAGCTTTGAGGAATGTTATTATAATCACTTTATAGTGGAATAGACAGTTCTGCCTATTCAAAACTTTGACTGTATAGTCTTTTGAAAGAGGATTTGAGTTCGGCCACGTATCATGAAAGTGAAAGAATAATGATTAATATACGGCTCAAGTCAGCCGTTCAAACACTGGCATGAAGTTGACCTGCCACAAATTTTCTTGATGATGATGATGAAATATGTTTATACTGCCGCCAAACCACAATATAGGGCTAAGACGCAGGGCCAAAGTCAGTACTCTGCGCCAGTTGTAGGTCTTATCAAGTGTAATGTAATCAAATTGTTTTGTGATATAGTTTTCCTCGCAGAGATGTCTATGGCAAATGTGGTAGCGGATTCACGTCGCGGTGTGACAAATTTTCTTGGTCACAGACACAACATGAGAAGTCAAAGCTATTCGGATGACTACTGCATCGCAGCTCGCCCTCAATACATGTGTCCGCAAGGTGCCGATGTCAATTTAAAGTTATGTAGCAATTTGCAGAGATACATACGACCCTGAATTGCCACTGTCCAAATGTTGATGCGAAGGCGACTGAGGCTGGTTGATTCGAGGCTTCCCTTGAAAGTCTTTTAAATAGATATATGGCCCATTATTTGATCCATTCTAGTGGCTCGTACACTATAGTGTTTTTCGATGGACTCTGAAGAGTTTCAAGCTTTGTAAGTTTAGAATGTATTGTTGTGCGCATGTAACTCCGCCTCAGGGTGATACTTGCGTAGGGATTTGATCGACCCCAACAATGTCACTCGATGGCTCGAGAAAAAAAGTGTGGATCAAGTCATATTTCAGAAAGCTAGGGAAGGATCTATGTTCCTACTTCCAGGAGCAGGACCGAAATACCGCGACGGAGTCAAGACCAACTCCAACGATGAAGGTTCGCATAATTTTGTCGTAAACAAGCAAAGTATTGTAGAGACCGACGAGAACTCTAGTATCCCATATAGCCTATCGACACGCGGAACTCCGAGTTCATCTATTAGTGGAGAAACACCTGGGAAGGATAACTTGGACGAATTTCCAGCATGGCGACAAAATCTACACCATAAAAGCATACGCCAACGTCGCGGAACTTCGAAAGAGATGTGAAGAGTCAGGAATGAAATTCAGAAAAAGGTACAAAACCCAGTTATTGACCCAAATCTATCTGACCTTATAACAGATACGGCGAGAAAACCCAAGAGCCAGATAGCCAGTTGAACGTGCCCGAGGGACAGCAATTGAATGAGAAGTAAACCGGTTGTTCAAATGTATACCTGGTCTCACAATGACACCAAGCAGGGAAAATTCGCGGTCCCAGTGGTGGAAAGTAGTTATGGAGGAATCAGAAACAAGATGAAATCCAGATGCAGCGCATACGTCGCCAAGTTATATAAAGACATGTATTATTCGAGGAGCAATGACCTCCAGAGAATTTCTGAAAGTCAGCAAGGAAAACAGGACGTAGAGATTTGAGCTTATGTTCGAGATCTCAGAATTGCCTGTGGGAGAGTGAAGGAGGATTTCGAAGTCATCCAGTACGTCGTTCGTCCCCAGGTGTTCCTCATATAATCAAGTCTTGACTCCGAGTGATCATCATCGATAAGTAGTATCTTCCCAGTCGAAGGTAAGTTTTCACAACTTGAAGGTGGATATAGTAACATAGTAACAAACAGGTGACAGTGACGTATCATATTTATTTATTTATTCATTCTGACAACCTGCTTTGCTAGTGAGTTGCCACCAGGGCTTGAAGCAAGCTGCTTCGAAGCTACAGTTGTATGCGACTTGATAAGCTACAATTTCCTGTATATCGATAGATTTCGTGAGTGTTGTAATTGCATAGAGGGTAGCTTTGAGCACATAATTCTCGTTTCCAGTACAGCGGGTGGCAAAGGCAACTGAACAATACCTTGGCATAATTGCTATACTCTACACTAAGGAGCTCATGAATCATGGTCGTAATTCCAGAAGAAATGAGCTTTGCGATGAAAGTTGAGGTGTAAGCTGGAATTAAGCCCCCTCGTTCACCCTATTCCCTGTCGTGGATCCATTTTGACCAGCTATACTATCAAGAAGCCGACGATCAGCATTGTCGAAGAAACGAACTTTGCGATACACATCGC
>JABCKS010000322.1:0-16811 GCA_018851325.1 Termitomyces sp. DKA19 | reverse complement strand
AAACGTGCCTTCCATGCCATGAAGCTAATAGCCTCGACAATAGTAGGCTGAACAATCTCTTTACCAGGGAAGACGCCCCAAGTCACAGCGTTAGGGCCGTCAGAGTGAGTGTTAGTTTTCAAGTCACCACGGTTGTTGATAACATAATAAGTAATGTTGCTGTCCCGCTCTATATATTTAAGAAGAAGGTCAAGAAGAGCAGAATTGACGAAGAATTCCAGATAAGCCTATTGGCGATCATTAAGAAGTGTAAGACATATAGAAAGCTATATACATACTTTCTGGTAAACGTATCCATTGCTTGGGCCCCAACCATGCACTTTGTCGTCACTTCGAGCGCCATTCACAGCTGGCTGGGAATTGATCGTAAGGAAGCCCAGCTCATTCATTTGTGCAAGTTGTGAAGAGATAACGGCTGTCTCCGACGACGGTGCTTGATCGGACCAGGGAAGAGCCGCCAGCTGCCTTGTGCAGAAACGTGCAAAGAGAGACGCAATATCAGACAAAGACGTTGGGTAGCCCCAGAGCTGGACAGCATCCTCTTTCTGAAAGCGATTGAGCGAGGAAAGATGGAAGGCCATGATAAATGTAATCCGTACCGACTGTTTGAACCATACACCATATCCATCCAATTCACCATATGCCGGACTCCTAGAATCACCAAAACGTCCATTCGGATACTCGTCCCAGTTCTCGGTGCGTGAGATGTACGACTTCGTCCTGTTCGCCCAGAAGATGGGGCGGATGGTCTCTTGTCGTCTGTTGGGAGTAAGGGACTAGACAAACAATATCTTAGGACAAGGGAATGAAGCGATGATATAATTTCATTTACCTGTCGCCAGGGTAGAGGCTTGAGAGTTTCCACTCGAGGAACCAAATTAAGCTCCTCCAAAAGCATCTTCGTCGCCTTCTCGAGGTTCATCGTGTAAAAATGCAACCCAAGAATTCCGAGATCTTCCTTTAGTATTCGTCTGCACATATCGGCCACGAGCTTAGTCCCTATTGCTCTAACTTTTTCGTCGTCGTTCTTGTAAGGTTCTAGAGCATCCATAAAGAATTGTGGAATGACGGTCTTCGCTAAACTTGTCGCGCGCATGAAACCATTCCAGGTCTGAATTGGAGCGATGCCTGGAACAATAGGAATTGTGATGCCGGCTGCACGAACGGCCTTGACCCAATCAATGAAAATTTCGACATCGTAGAACATCTGTGTGAAAACGAAGTCAACACCAGCATCGATTTTCTCCTTGAGATATTTCATCTCGAGATCACGCTCCTCAGGTGGCAGGAGTTGAAACTGAGGGAAACCTGGGACGGCAATGTCGAAGTAATCGCCATAGTTCTTGCGAATGTGCCGTACAAGGTCGACACCATGTACGAAACCACCTTCCACTGCCTCCCATTCTTCTTTACCAGCTGGTGGGTCACCCCTAAGAGCAAGGACATTTCGGCAACCATGGGCCTTTGCTTCCTAGGGGGCATAGCTTAATGAATGGCGTGACATGCGATATAATTCGATCGCGCACCCTTAAAGCAATGTCGACTTTCTCCTTAGGCATATTAGTGCATGTGAGGTGCATGCAAGTCTCTATTCCAATGAGGCCTTGACATGTCTTGACCATCTCGGAGGTCAGGTCGGACGTTCGTCCACCTGCATTCCTAGAGAAGGATTTATCCCAGGCACACAAGCAAACACTATGCAGACTCACCATGTAATGTCTATGAACTCCGGACCCAAGGCTCTCATGCGCTCTATGCGATCCAGAAGATTTTGCAAACCCTGAACATACGATCAGTTGGGATGGTTTGAGCCGATGTTCACATACCTGGGCCGTTCGAGGTGGGAAGTACTCAAAAGACCACCATACTTTGCCCTCCTTTTGCTGTTTCTCAATCTTTTGACTGATTTTCATTCGTGACGTGGGGAAAGGAGAGAAAGGAAGTGAGCAAATAAAACGATATGTAGAAAACCGTGGTGGTCTGTCTTGTCCTTTTAAATAACCAAATAAAATTGGATCATCAGATCTAGGATGATCGGATGACACCTTAATTTCGGAAACTTGTCCAGCTTTTTATGTATAAAGTAGCTTTTGATACTTATGTTATACTAGTAGCTCTTGGCTCAATCCTCGATTCGCGCCTATACTTGACCTTCTTTTTACGTCCGTGAATAGGATTACAAGTACATAAGTACTTTACAGGTCGGATAGGAAGTATCGGTCCGCGATGATCGGTCGTGATGCCACCGAATTCATCTGAACACCCTAACGCAGAGCATTTTGTAACGCACTGGCGAAGGTTGACCTTAACCTAGCAGTTATGGGAAGATGCATATATGAACGGTATCATTGAAACATTCGATACAAGATGGGACTCCCATCCACTCCACAAGTTATGTATACACTAGGAAGATACCGAGTTATCTTAACTATGTGTTTTTAAGGAGGCAAAAGTGCTAGCTTTATTCCGAAGATATACCTAGACTTCGATCGGTATTCATAGAACTTCCAGAAGATAGTCAGAGAAAGCGCACCTTTAGAATACAACAGTGACACCTTTCATATATAATAGAAGAGATGTTAACGAGAAAGCTCTTGATCGTAAGATGAGAGGAACTTCGTAAAGCGTCAGAACGAGATCAGAACTCACCAGGTGGTATAATAGTTATCAATGCGAAACAAGTAGAACGATACAAGTCGCGAAGATAGCGACGACAACAACAGTCATTATAGCAAGATGTGGGCTAAGTTAAATTTGAGGCATTTAGAAATCATAGGTGAGCAGAATTAGCGCCTTACTTCACCCCGACTAGAAAAGCTCGCATATCTCTTAGATCGCGGTATCCTGTGTGGTATTCCCAAACTCCAGCTATGATTGTCGCCAAAGAGGCAGCTAGCTGTACCCCGGCAAGGGGTAAGCTCGTCGAATCCTTTGTCTTGGAAGGCGTTCCATCGGGTTCGGGCACCAAGCGGGCGTGTAAGAGGAGGGAAGATGACAGGAGTGAAAGGAGAATAGCAAGCTTCAAATGTGACAAGAGATTTCGTTCAAGCATACAAAAGTCTCGAGCCGTGCTTCCAGTGTTTGGAACCATGTGTCTTTTCATTCGGGTGGATATCAAAGACATGGGAAGAGAACTGAAGGCAGATGCATTAGACTCTCTGAAACTTGCAAGTATCAAGGAAGTCGACATACACGACTCTTTGTCAATGCCAAATCATGGAGGATGACTTGCCGCTTCCGCGGAGAGTCCAAGACAGGGAGTGTCGAAAACGGTCACGTGGGGTTCGCGGTTTGTACAGTATTTGGCTCAAGTTCATTTCCACTTCTTTACCTTTACGACTCTTGACGACTTTGACGCAAACGACAGCGCTCAGGCCCAGCTTACACTATCGATGGGGTTCTTGAAGCGCATATTCTCACTTGGCAGCAAGAAGAACAAGAAACAACATACACACATCGTTCGCAATACGGACCCCAAGTTGCGTGCTCTCGAAGAGGAAGAGCACGAGGCTGTTATAGGTCGCCTTCTCCGTTCCTCGTCTACTCGCTACACAGTAGTTTCCGAAGTTGAATACTCCTCACTACCTCCCCTGCGTGAGCTCCTATTTGCTTCACATAAGGTTATCGTATTTTGAAGACTGAACTGCAGCTCATCCGATCAATGACGTCCTCCAAGCTTCAGACACCAATATTACACGAGCTCGCGGAGAATCGACGACTAGTATTGCCAGCAGCACGATCAGCCATCGCGGGACATACAATGTGACAGTTCATGAACGCAAGCAGCACACTCCTACCGAGTCGCAGAAAGCCCATTTAGGTTTTCCCAGTGATGCGACAACGAATGAACATACCTTTGAACGCAAAGAAGTCTCCTCTCACTTGCTTGAGCTTCGCTCGCATCCCTCTGTTGCCAGTCTACTCTCCATGTATGATGAGCAGGGGCGCATTCCAGATGAAGCCTTTTCTAATAGTCTTCCATCTCCTGAGAAGCATGAGCGTTCGCAGACTCGTAGAAATGGGTCTACCCTACGTGAATTACTGGGTGAACCTGCGGGCATCAGTTCAAGGAATGGCAATGAAGCTGGTTCCATCGAGGGTGATATCTCATGGGCGGAGCGTTTCTTAGGGTATGTGTTATCACTTGCATTACTTCATGCATTTACCAACTTCTATAGTGAGGGTGACAGCGGATCCTCTGTCACGTCTTCCGTCGACCTCCCCACTCCCCCTACCCCTAACACCAACCAGAACAACGAGCTTTCATTTGCAACAAATAATGATTTCTCTATGAATACATACGAAAATCCAGATATCTCATCCATGGAAGTGGAATTGAGCGTTGCCGACTCCATTATTTCCGCTGAAATTATGTCTATGGGAGATCCTTATAAACATTCTGATCCAACCACTCCCCAAAGGGCTTCACAGGTCTTTCAATTTTTGACAGAGCGAAGACGGTCCGCATATAACGACCACGCGGATAGTCCCTTATCCGAATTCCCTAATTCCTTCAGTGTCTTGTCTGATGATGCATCTTCGAGTCGAAGCCATGAAGGTCGTTCTCACTCTTCCGCCGATTCTATCGATGTTATGGGTCCTATTCATCCAACGATGCCCATGGGACCTCTCGGCCAAACAAGTGATGACATTCAAATGAATTTACCCTCGGTCTCTCAATCCAACAACGCTTCTACCATCTATACTCCCGCTAATTCCATCGAGACTGTGTGGGTAGCCCCCAATGGGCGAAGCATGGAGAACTTGGTCAATGCACCGACAAGAGTCATTATAACAGCCCCAACACCTTCAGGGAAGGCTGCTACACCGAGCCGTATTCCTCGCGGTGCGAGGTCTCAATATAAGAGGTCGTCGAGCAGCAGCAAGATGAAACGGGCATCCACACTCACACAAAGAAAAACGAACGCGGAAGTCGCTGCAGGCCATTGGAAAGATCCTTCCCCTCCTGCCCTTCGCAAGCATCGGCAGAAACGAACACCTTCAGGTAGTCCGTCATCTTCGGCGCGCTCGCACAATATTGAGATAGGCCCACCAACTCGTCTCTCCAAAAGAGGAAGTACTATTCGGCCTATTCATATTGAACTTGACAAGGAGAATGGTCCTCAACTCTCTGTCACTCCCACGCTTCCTTCGACGCCAATGCGCTCAAAGTCTGAATCGAAATCGCTCTTTCGAACTGCAGTGACACCGTCGGTGTTCCGTCCACCGCCTGGGAATACCCCTTCTCCAGCGTCATCTTCGGAACTCTCTCCTGTAGGTAGACAGTTGATGCTGGATATCCGAAAACAGCGTTCTAGAGCTCGGGATGCCGAACGTCAGAAGAACGGCGCAAGATTCGGTTATCGCTCGCCGCGAGTATAAGGTACATATAATATGATGCGTGGACGTTGACAATACTCTCATCGTTTCTCTCGAACCGGATGGTCACATATCCTCCACTTCCATGTTTCCATGAACTCTGCTTTCGCGCTGGTCTCGTCTTCATTTCTTTGATATTGCTACCCTTTTGTTCTCATGTTTCCTGAATTCTCGTTCCAATCAAGTAATCAAGTCTGCGTTAGTAGTATGATGCATCCATGTAGCTCGTATTCTGTTAGTAAATTTCGGACCCAGTTGTCTACGAAACCACAACGCATTCTCTCGCTGTGTACTGGGACATCAGGGGTGTGTACTATTATAATACCGTCACAGGGAACGCGTGACACTTTATCCCCGTGAGTTGTGACAACGAAACACCAACCTTGAACGGCGTGATACCTCTATAACCTTCCACTGATGTCGACCACGTCTATCGTCGACTTCTTGACGAAGCAAATATTTATCGAAAGAAATGTGGTAAGTAACTCTTGACTCAGCGGGTGTGGTAAACGTCAATTACTTTCAAAGGTCACATACCGTTCTCTAAGCAGGGAACTATGCCTTCACGTCAACACCGCGAAAAAGTAAGCTAATTAATCTTGTGAAGCCCCTTCTTTCATAATAGACACAGCGAACTAGCTGTATATCATGAGAATGCTCCGTATCGGTCACAAACGTCTTATGCCACGTACCTCGTTTGCGGTGAGATCGACCCTCATTATGCGGATGATATGAACATGGATTATGATGAAGGGCAAGGTGTCGAGGGAGATTTCGAAGACGATGGAGATGATGTGCCACAGGTGAAGTTCTTACTCGTGAATGAACCTGACTTTGAAGGTGCGTGGTGTGATTTCTTATCGCTGTCTTATTGTTGCTCATAGTGATGTGCTCAGATGCAAAATCTCAATTCACACGTATAAATTCAGTACATGTCTATAGCTTGTCACTCTCCCCGCTACGCGTAAGCTCACGCCTCCCACTCACTTTCTAAAATTCATACGAGCCTTGTTAACTAGGATGCTGGGCATATTTGCACACCGACGGAACACGTACGTGCGGCCGATCGTGGAAAAGATGCAAAAGAGATGAACAAGATTGTCGGTAAAATTGTTGGCGCGAATATCAAAGTGAATTCCTCCTTATTTCCTAGTGTAGTACCTATATTGACTCTTGCTAGATAGTACAATCGACCTCGAAGGCGGCGAAATCAATCCGTCAATCTGTTGCCGGGCCCTCGAGATCCAAGCCACCATCCAGATCAGGACACCCTGAAAGAACCTCAACGGAACCGAAGGAACAGAAAAAGATTCTCGCAGACAAGCCCAAGGCAACTGGGAAGCTTGACTTTTTTTCAAAGGCTAAACCAAAGGAGAAGTTGGACGCGACTACGGAGATCGCGAAGGGACGGAGAGAGAAAGAGGTCACAGAAGAACTGAAGGAAAACAAGAAAGAGAAAGAGAAAGAAGAGCCGGTTTCTGTCAAAGTTCAGCAACCTAAGAAAATGACGGGACCTTCAAAGGTATGTTTCCAAACGTGCACAAACTTTGTAAGGGATTGATATAGTCTGGCAGAGGGGCACGAAACGGAAATCCACCGATCATGTATCAGATTCAGAGGCAGAACAGCCTCCAAAAGCGGTATCGAGGCACGCTTCGCCACTCCGAAATGTCAAGGACAACATACGCGTGAAAGGGCGTGCACTCATCTCGGACGACGAGGATGAGGTCACCAAACCTGGGCGCAAGCCGCGAAAAGGTCGTACCACGGTAGCTGCGGACTCTGACAATGACGAAGTACTTGCGATGATGGACATTGACGACGGTAGGTCTTATTGAGCGATGGAGATGCATGCCTAGCTGAGTTCGGATTTTTAGATCAAGTGACGCGTATTTCACGAGATGGTCGTGCTGAGAGCAGAGAAGGAAACGAGGAAGAAGAAGAAGAGGAGGAGGAGGAGGAGGAGAAGGAGGAGCCGATCATACCTGACGAGGACGTCAAAATGGACGATATCATTGTACCGAAGGCAAAGCCGAAGAAACGTGCCCCGAAGAAAGTGATGCCCGTCGGGAAGAACGGCTTGAAGAAACGAAGGGTGGTCAAGAGTAGAAGCCGGGTTGATGGAAAGGGGTACACGGGTGCGTGTCTTTTTATTTGTTGCACTCTTTGTACCATCGTTGATTCTATCCTCGTAGTGTTTGAAGACTATTCGGAGTACGAGTCAGTAGACGAGGAAGAAGAGTCTGAACCGACGCGTACGAAGGGCAAGAGCAAGGCCAAATCCAAGGCGAAAGCCAAAGCCAAGACTGAACAAGAGAGCGATGATGAATCGGCTCCTGCCGCAAAACCTAAACCTAGCACGAAAGCGACGATACAGAAGGAGCCCCCTCAGGCGAAGGGGGCTAAATCTGGAACTGGAGGAACAAAAGGGGGTCAGAAGCAGGGAAATCTGACGGGTTTCTTCATGCCAAAACCCAAAAAGTGACGTCTTGATTATGCATCAGTGTCCGTATTATATCTAGAAGAGGAGCGTCCCTCTAGGAAGCACTCTCCCTTTGTATCTCCGAACCGGGTTGAACCCAAAAAGTGATGTTTAGATCATGCATCAGTTTTTAAATCATATCCAGAAGAAAAAGGAGCTGCCCACCCCTTCGTATCTCCGGACCGTGATGAGCTCTATAAAAGAGCTGCAGTTGTAAGTGGCGTCTGCCGTTTGTAAAATGTAGTAACCTTCGGACGCGGGCCGAATCCGGCCTCGCCGAACCAATGAGGGCGCTGACGTCAACACGTGAGTCTGTACGTTTTCTTCATCACTTTTCCGAGTCGGAGTAACCGCTGCGAGAAAGGTGGTCTCGTCACTGAAACGGAAGGGCCTTGTGTCACCCCCGAATCGACAGGCGCGAAAGGATTACATATACATATATAACACCTCGTGCGAATCTGGCGTGGCTCTCCCTTCCATTATCCTTCTCGTTTGCCCGTCCGTCACAGTCGAGGTCTATCAAGCGACGCAAGGAGCTCGTGTTATTAGCAGGAGAGGAAGAAGACAAGGAATCGGATACTGAAGCTGAAGCTGAGGTTTTTGAGATGGTACAGACTTACGGAGCTGTGCGACCGCCGTCTTACACTGAGTCGGAACCAGGACCGAGCAGTGGATCGGAGCAGAGCGCGCTGCTTGGTGGAGAGAGGGATACGAGTGTGAAGAGGGCCGCGCAGCGCGATGGGCATGCGAGTCTGACGAGTTGTATAAGCAACCTCGCCAATACGATCATGGGGACCGGTGCGTGCTAACATTTTACCCTTATCTGCTATCTAAGAAGCTTATTCTGAGTTCTATTCCTCCTGCAGGCATGCTCACGTTTCCATTGGTGAGTTATCATTAGGGTGGTCATTGACTAAGTATGAGAAGCTTCGTGTGCTCATCATTGGGGGTTCTCTGGTTGTACTTTAGGCTGCGGCTTCGGCCGGTTTGATCCCCGGCGTGCTCACATGCGTGTTTTCAGGCGTCGTTGGGGCGTTTGGGCTGTACCTGTTGTCGGTTTGCGCCACGTATACTCCGCACCGCCGTGCGTCGTTTTTCAGCGTAGCCCAGCTGACCTTTCCGCGTGCCGCGGTGTTCTTTGATGCTGCGATTGCCGTCAAGTGTTTCGGGGTGTCTATTAGGTATGAATGATGATTTCCTTCGAATGTGATGAGTGTGTTGAGTTTGCTTTTCCCTGACAGCTACTTGATCATCGTCAAGGGTCTCATGCCGAATGTGGTACAGTCGTTTTATCATGTCCTCGCACCGCCGACGACATTGCCACCTCCTTGGATGCTGAATGGTTCAAACTGGATCACGATCTTCATGATCGTGCTTGGACCGCTTACGTTTCTTCGTAGGCTGGACAGCCTTCGTCACACGAGCTATATCGCGTTGTTCTCTGTAGGTAAGTGGCCTTTCCCTATTTAGTTGCTGCCGATCGTGGTTGTTGTGCCTTACGAAATCGGGCTAAAAGATGACTGATAGCGTATCTTGTTACAATTGTGGTCGCGTGCTACTTTTGGCCCATGTCGGGGATGCCTCCTCGGGGAGACGTGCATTTGATCAAGTTTACGCCCAACTTTGTGTCGACGTTTCCGATACAGGTGTTTGCGTATACCTGTGCGCAGAATGTGAGTGTTGGACGTGGACAAGAAGATATTATGAGGTTGTTGATCTTGCCAGCTTTTCCCGATGTATAATGAGGTCAAGAGTAATACACAGGCGCGGATGAATGTTGTTATTGGTGGATCGATTGGCTCTGCGATTATCACGTACGAAGTGATTGCGGTGTTTGGGTATTTGACTTTTGGGTCAGGTGTACGTTATATAACTTGGTGTGTTATTTCGGCAATCGGGGCTAATAATGGATTTGGGTAGGTTGGAGCAAACGTTATTGCAATGTATCCCGAGACTTCGCTGTTCATTGCGTTTGGGCAGGTAGCGATTGTCATATCAGTATTGTCTTCGTATGCATTGCAGGTGCACCCTTGCCGGAACTGTCTGGGCAAGGTGCTGCAAGCTGGCCATCACTCCATGCCCAAGGGCGGAGATGAAGACGATATTGATGTGGACAAGGACCACGCAGAATCAGACGTGTCGACGGTAAGACATGCATTGCTGACGTCTGGAATCATTGGGGCGGGCTTTACGATTGCTTACTTTGTTGATAATCTGGAAATGGGCAAGTAGTAGGAATGTTGTTGGAAGACGATTCACTGATGTCGGCGACAGTGCTGGCTTTTGTTGGGTCGACGGGGTCGACGACGATTTCGTTCATATTGCCTGGACTGTTCTATTGGAAGGCAAGTGGGGCACAGTGGGTGGAATGTGCAAGGATGCTCAAGATGAATTTACTAGCTGACACGGAACGACGAAAGCAAGAAGGTTCTAAATAGAGCAGCACTGGGACTGGTGGGGTATGGCGGGATGATATTTGTGTTCTGGTAAGTGGAATCGCGATGCGGAGGAGAAATGGACACTAAGAGGGGTTCTAGCCTTGGATTCAACGTGTATCATGCGGTGCATGTGTGATAGATAAATTGTGTAGAATTTACCCACGGTTGTGTAAGATAGATTTTGAGAGAAACTATGAACACGATGGCGCTGTGTGTCGACTAAGAACAACTTTTGCTCTTCATTGCCTCTCATGTCGTCCCCACCACCGCCCGCCGCCACGCCGCCCGACGCCCTGGACGTCGACGATGTGGATCAGCAGATTCTAGAAGCACTGCGCAGCAAGGACAGGATATACGTCCTGAAGCTCGGTGAGCAGATGGAGAGCCTCATAGTGGATCGCAAGTCAGTGCTGTCCTGCGTTGATGTATTCGCCCATGCTGACGGCCGGCCGACAGGGCTCGCATTGATCTGACGCCGTCGACGTCGTATCAGCGTCTGCTCGTCCATCGCTGTTCCGCCTACTACAGGCTCGCCCCCGAAAACGATCCCCTCACCAAGGCCATCTTTGTCCTTCCCACCGCAGAAAGCAGAATGTACGCTCCGAGTCTCTCTTCTCCTCTTCTCCCGCTCACGGCCCACAGCCCACCACGCAGACTCTGCGACCTCGTCCCCCCAGAATCCACGTCCCCTCCTGCCTTCAAAATCATGCGCCGTTCCCAGCCAGAACGCCGTCGCACACAGTCCCACGCTGCCTCCGTCCCCGGCGACGACCCCGACCTCTCAGACGCCGACCCGTCCGAGACCGGCAGCCAGGGCGGTCGCAGCAACGCAACAGGCCGCAGCAACAAGTCGCGGATGACCATGGAACAGCGTGAAGCCGCCTACAACGAGGCGCGGTCCCGCATCTTCATGGACTTTGAGGAAAAAGAAAAGGAGAAGGACACCAGTGCTAGCTCCTCCTCCATCAGCCTCGCTTCCGGCTCGCCCTCCGCCAGCGTTGGAGGAAGTGTCTCGGGCGACCCGGACGATCTCGGTTCTCCTCCAACCGAGAGCGAGTATCCGGTCCCAGCTGCTCGAGAAAAGAGAGATTCTCGTCATCTCGGCAGAAACGGCTCTGCCTCGTCCTCATCTCGGTCCCTGCGCTCCGGTCACTACAACAGTGCCCAAAGCAGCTCACGGAACTCGAGGGCCTCATCCCCGTCGCCCTTCACATACGCAAATATTTACGAGCCAAATATCACTACTTATTATGACCATTCACAGCTTCCCCCCGCCGGCTACAATCCTTCTCAATACATGTATCCATACCCGCCCCCAGGCATCCCTCCCAACACCTATTATGGCGCTTACCCATACTACCACTATCCATACCCATCTCCACCTCCACACGCCCCGCACAGCAATTCTGACCCATCCACCCCATCCAGCGGCGACCCGTACAGCGGCGGCATGTATCAATACACATGGACACCTCCGCCCCCCCATCATATACAATCCCCGCCCATCCCGCCTCCAGGCGCTCCTCCTCCTCCGCCCATCCACAGCCCACCCCAATACCCCTATATGCCCCCTCCTCACCCGTACGCGTACCCCATGCCGGGGTATTTCCCCATCACCGCCGGTCCTCCCCCAATGGACCCGCCCCCAGGCCACATCAACAATCAGGGAACATATGATGTGCCCAGATCACTTAATGGAAGTGTGACGGGAAATAGCGTGGGTGGGACCCCAAGTCCAGGAGCCAATGCAGGGAAGAATTTACATAGGCACAATAGTGTGAGCTCGGCGGGGAAGGGAAAGAGCGCGAGTGTGAATCAGGGGAGGGGAGCATGGAGTTATGGACCTGGCGTTGGCCAAAGTGGGCATGTCCAAGGCGGGCATGTTACATCCCTGACGGATACCATAGGACCGCGTTTGATCAACACGAGAAGGACGTCGTCAAATATGAGTTCTGCAAGTTCGGCGACTAGTCGTTCGTCGGTCTGTGACGATGTTTCGTCAACTGCTGTAAGTTTTGATTTTTCGAGTTTTCTATTCTGCTTGATTCTGAGCGTTTCTCGTCTTGTACGTAGTCATCATCGACAACTTCTTCGTCGTCACGGCAGACGTTCAGATCAACCGCATCATCTCAGCATCCTCTTCCTGCCCGCCCGGACTGGGCCGTCGGCCTCAAGCCGCAGCCCACGCTGTACTCGAACCAGTCGCGACACCGCGACCACTCACACAGTAACTCGAGCCCATCACGAAACCTCAACGGGAACGGGAACGGGAACGGGAACGGGCACCACCACCACCACCACAATGCGACCAGCAACGCCAATCCAAACACCCTAATAACTCAGCAACAGCAACAGCCGGCTTCGCTGCAGTCGTCTACGGAGTTCCCGCCTCTGTCGTCAGGGAGGACAGGCGTCGTGCCTGTCGTGTCGGGCGCGTGGGGCAACAAACGGCTGATGAGTCCTGGGCAAGGACCGCAGCTGCACAACAACGCTGCTAATCATGCGCAGCCATCGCAGGGCAGTATACCGCGGCTGATGGACGGTATGGAGGATAGCGATCGGACGTTCGAGAGGCCGCCACCGAAGGTAGGTCGTTTTTCCCATTTATGAGTATGTTTGATTGAGTTGAATTTTTGTTTGGTTTTTTTTGGTGGTGTAGTCTGCTGAGCTGTTCAATCCGAAGCTTTTGAAAAGGCCTGGGCCGTTGGGTGTGGGTGTAGAGCTCGTCCGTGAACAGGTGGAGGCCATGTCTTTGGACGGGGCGGGGGCGGTCGCCGCCGCCGCGGGGGTGGAGTGTCACCCCAAGGAGGCATTGGCGGTGTAATTTTGTAGGTGTGGAGGGATGGTGGTGTGTGGCCATGGTGTTGTTCAACGATGTTGTTTGTAGTCGAGTTGGTATTCGATGTCTGTCTGTCTGTCTGTCTGTCTGTCTGTGATTTACTCTTGTTATCAAGCCGCGTATCGCACTCTTTCTCTTGTTTTTTTTGTTGGTATTCTCAAGTTTTTAGGGCCTTCTTTCGTGTTTGATGTTATACACTCAATGTGATGGTACATAGACCGATTGAATGATCATGATAGATTTTGTTTTTTTTTTCTTGTGATTTTTTTTTCCTTTTTCTTTGGTAGATTATGATAGACTGATTCATGGTGACTTGCATCAGGCTGAGATTGTGCGGGGTTAGGGCATGGCTGATGTCAACGTACGTGTTCAACCGTTCAGCATGGATACTCGGTAAACAGTTGTCATAAAATAAGTTTCACCATGTTGGTTTCACTTTCAGATTTCGTCCTTTCTAGCTCGTCCTGTGGTCTACTGTAGCTATCGTCATCCACAGCAAAATCAATAAATTGCTTCTGAGCTGTCTACATCGGCGTTGGGGAATTCCCAAAGTGGCCTATTCTGAATGATAGCGCCAGCCCTCGAGGACTCGATAAATACAGTGAGGAGTAATGTGGACGAGAAGGAAAAAGGTAATTAGTTATCACCACCCCTCGCAATCCCCACCGGATGAGGCTCAGTCCATCTTTTTTCCGTAATACAGACAGACACTATATTCTGACTTTGAGCTAGTATTCTCGCTGTTGAACGATCTCTTGGGTTCTGCGTCTAGTTCCGGCAAAGTTTGTGTCATCCAGCAATTCTATTTCGTCCAAAGACTAGACTTTAATCATTCATCCGGGAGCAAGCCTGCCAACCTCTTGCGAGTGCAGTTTATTTAGTCTGGGAGATTCAGTTGCTTTGTCTGGAAAGCTGTCCTGGTTTATCGACCACTTGCAAGATTGTCATGATCACAACCGAGCGCCCTTAACATTCTACAATATGTTTGTTTTATGTATCAATTAATCACTGTAATCAAGACATCTCCGGGGTTGAGTAACTCAATCATCGAGTAATTATACATATACGTCGTTAAAATGTGAGCTGATATACTCGCGTTTGTAGCTCGTTCCTTGACCCAACGAGCATCACTTCTTAAATGACCGCAATTGATGTAGATCTCATCGAGATTCGACCATGGAATGTGTTTCATATATTTTTCGAGTTCCATGCGCTCAAATTCAACATCGAGGACCAGAATTCTCAAAGCATCCATACGGAATTTGTTTAGCATCACGTCGGGACGGAGGCTGGAATAAAGACACAAGGTTTCGAGACTGCGCATCCAAATTCGACGTCCTTGAGCAACCGGTGTCAACCCGACATGTCCAGTACCTGGAAATTCCATGTCATCAAAGTCCAAGTCTGTATCAATTTCTTCAGCAGCGTTGATATAATCAGTCAAGACACGCGTGTTATCATTATCTTCTATAGCTTGTGCGATATAGCAGACTTAAAGCGTCTTAGACGTACATTGAAGCAACACTTCACAGTCATGAAGTGAGATCGAAGATGTGATCTTCAATCGAGTGAGACACGCGAGGTTTTGAAGCCCAATAAGAGGAAGCTGATATGGATGGCTTTCCCAAACCATTGTTTCGATGTATGGGAGACTCAGATCAACAACTGTCCCGTTCGATTCAAGCCTGACCCCGTCCTCAGTTGGGAGCCTGACACTGAGCGTCTTACAAAGTTGTCGCCGATCATCCTGATAAAGACGCTCGAATGCTCGATCCAGGGATTCCAAGCTGGACAGAGACCAGTCACTTCCAGGAATTGATAGTAGCATCGATCTTTATACTGGAGACATCCGAGTCATCAAGCATCAGTTGACACTTGTGATACAATTGCTCTGTACCCTCGAGCGTCGCTTCTTTGTTGATAGACAGGGAAATGTTGTTTTGGGCAAGTTCGATAACACAATGTTGCTCGGTTGAAGAATCGAGAGGCAAGACAGAAATATCAGTTGTAGCCGGTGTTCGGGCATCCCCACTACTCGCGGCAGTAGGCGGCGCTGATACACTGGAAGTTGCACTGGCGGCAAGGGGCGCTGCGGAAGGCTGGATTACTTCAGAATGGATCCACAGCTGTGACGACTCGCAGGATGGTTCGTTTTGAGTTGAAGAAGGGAGTGCTGGGGTGTCGGCACTCCTACTTAGATCAACTAGTACTGAGACGTCAACAGTTGACGCAGAGAGTTTGTCTGAGGCATTGGTACTGGGAGTTTCACCAGCGAGTGGGGGGGTATTAGCACCGGAAGTTGAAAGGAGTGCCTGAGAGTTATCCCTAACACTTGCGGCGGAGAGTATTGAAAGGATATCAGGGTCATTGAGATGTTCTGCAGCCAGTGCAGGAGGGCTTTCAGTGGGCCTTGTTTCGGCAGAGAGTGTTGATCGACCGTCACTAGAACCTGCAGGAGGAGTTCCTGTAAACCGTTGTGACTTGAGTATTTTCCTACGATGACGCCATACTGCAAGTGTGGCAAATGTGACCCCCACAGTCCCTAGTACTAGGGGAAGTCTAGAAAACTTCAAATATTTGAGCATAAATCCGAGATTAATGAGTCTGTCCATTGATGGTTCAAAATTGGAAAGATATAGGAAAAAAAAGATTGATATCACGTACAAGTATTGGGAATACTTCTTGTGCGTTAGCGATGTGATAGAAGGTGCTCATCAGAGCTAGTACTTTATATATAACTGACCAGTCACACACACACAGAATCCGGATACAACACCTAGTGACTACCAATGTCAGAACAAGGACAATACAATGGTTTGTACCCACTTCATAAGATTGAAGATCAAGAAACTGATGGAAACGATGGAAACCTTGTTTATACTTGGAAGGTTTTGTTTACCGTTGCTCGAGTAGAATAAGAGATACTACAAGGTTGCTTGTCGCTGAGGCAGAAAGTACAAGATTCCTTGTTTCTGGGTGAGAATGAGGATTAAATACAAGATCGCTTTCTGCTTGGGTAGAATAAGGGAAAAAAATACAATATCGCGTGTTGGATGGGTAGCAATATAGTCTCTGACACTCACGAAGTGTTAATATTTACAGAGATGAGCAAGATGTAGTAATACGTTACTCATCCGTTGTTGGGCAGGCAGAGTTGTCAATCAATCTACAATCCAAAGAAGGGGGCATTAAAGGGGGTAGTATTAAACCTGTCATGGTGTAAGAAACTTGTCGCATATGTCACTATACCACCAATGCTATTAAAGTCATGATGAGTTGTAGGGCTACATTGGGAACGAATCCAATCGCAGTCTTGCATTGAAATACCGCCTTTGATATATATTTTCTGTAGTGTCTTCCAAATCTTCAAGTCCGCAAAAGTTGACCGTGTTGCATAGCCAAGAATGAAGTTGATGCGACGGAGAGATGGGAAATTGAAGGGACGTAAGAGAGGTCCTATATCGTCGTCGGACACAAGGCATAGATCTTCTAATGGCCGACTTTCACAAACTGGAGGGGCAATGAAGCCTAATACATGATCATGTGCCAGATCCTTCTGGATTATCTTCAGAGTGACCTTTGTCAAGTTACTGCCGTAATAAAGTAAGTGGCAGCAATCTTGAAGAGCAATGTTGCATTGGATTTCAAGCGTGGTAAGCATTCGGAGTACAGA
>JABCKS010000321.1:0-23200 GCA_018851325.1 Termitomyces sp. DKA19 | reverse complement strand
GATTTGCCACAAAAGTGGCAAGTGTTGTTGAACTGATTTTGCTGGTGGGGCTGACTACTGTTAGCAAAAAGTGCTTCCAGGCATTCTAGGGTGCTAACAATTACTGTGGTTGTTGCTAATTCAATAGCTTGCATTTAAGGGCAGGGGGCAGCATAGCAGAAACAGTGGGTGCTGGAATGATACTGGGAGTGCTAGTGACAGACATGGTGGCAGCAGTAGACTTGGTGGTCACTGTGTCAGTACCCTTTAATACCCATTTTGCACCTTCAAAGACCTGTTCCACATTATAAGAATCTTTGGGGTAGTGATCAGGAAGCATGATTTCAAGCCAGTGGATGATTTTAGACCATAGCAACATAGGGATACCTTGCTGGAATAAGCAACATTCTTCATTTTGGCAAAGTTTGCTGTTAGTGAGGAGCTACCTAGCAATCCATTGGAAATCCTGATATTAGTTGGAAAATCATCCCAATATTGCTAAACCACTATTGAAGGTCTGGTTGACAAGTCACTTGAGATTGTCAAGAGTATACCATGCACTAGCATCAGCTCCAGGGTATAACCTAAGTACCACTGCTTTCCATTCCTGATATGTGTGAGGCTGGGAACATTGTCACCAATTGTTAGATTGTTGCTAAATTCTGGTAAGCCAAGCCAAGTTTCCACTGTATCATAAGAGACATAGCAAGCCACATATTCCTTTTTCTGGGTATCATCAGTAACACCACAGTCAGCAAAAAGATACTCCAATTCCTTGAAGTATTGAGGGAGCTCTCTAGGGTGGCTCTCATCCCATTTAGGAGCTGTGGTGTCATTATGAGAGGGCATCTGAGCATAGCAAGTGACAGGATTGTTATTCATAGCAATTGTCAGTATTGTTGGTGAAAGTGGTACTTATTGGTTTTTGGGTGAAGAAGGAATTGAATGATTCTTAGGAAAGAAGACAGAGGAGTTGGTAGTGGATATTGGTGATAATGGAGTGCTAAGAAAGCTCTCTACAAATGCTCCTGGAAAGTTGCTAAGAAGTTTGCTAACATTAAGGAGGTTCCTAGTGGCTTCTAACTCATCTGCTAGTGGTCTGGGCTGGGTATTTGGTGTACAAAGGGGTGTTGATAGCAAAGAGTTGAATAACTCAGCAGTAGATTCCAAGTGACATTTTGCTTAGGTCCTGGTTTCTGGGGGAATGATTATCTAAATCCCTTGTGGTGGGCTCCAAAATGATGTGCTCCTATGCTGCCTAGCTGCCATGCAGAAAACCAAAAGGAAGACCTAGAGTACACTGGCAACCAGATAGGGTAGTTGGCAGTAGGATATGTGTGGGGGCAAGTTGGTAATCATCCCAGAGAATAAGAGCTGTTAAGAGTGGGGGTGAAAAAGGGGTGCAAGTAAAAAGAGTCACTAACATTAGCTTAAGTCACTAAATACTAATAGTATGTTGCTAAGTTGCTAAACAAAAAATAGAATAGGAGTAGAGGGCAAAGTGGTATGTGATAGGGATATTGGTAAGGTAAACAGAAGTTGCTAAAGTAGGAAAGGGGCTAAGAGCAAGTTGTTAGGCAAACAACTGCTAAGAAGATATCACTAAGGTAGGGAAAAGCCTAGCAACAAGGAGGGAAAAGGGAGCAAGAATGTAAGTCAAACAGGGGAGTAACTTGAGGAACATATGAGACTTGTCACTAGCCATAGTTGCTAATGTTGCTAAGACACTATAACACTAAGGCACCCATACTTGGTACCATGCTAAATCAAGGACAAGGTTGCTAAGGCTTGTTGCTAAGCCATTAACAAGGATAAGGGTGAATGAGAATGAGTTCTGAAGCTGAGGGAGATACTGAGGGGCAAGTACTTGGGGTTGCTCTATCTGTTTCTTTGTTGTTCTACTAGGTATGTACAGGGGGTATTTATACTATTTGTAAGTAATGTAGCCTAAAAAGAAAGATGGTTACCACAAGTAATGGCATCTGCCAAAATGCATACTGGGTGTCAAGATGGTAACCAAACATAAGTATTTGATGTCAAAAAGTGCATACTATGTGTCAGAATGAAAATAAAGAACATACTAAATGTCAGTATCTGAAGTGTAGATGCCATTTAAGTATGTTAGTAATCAAGAAAAATGAAGGGTCCAAGAAGTCACATGTTCATATGTTCATTTTGAAAGCAAAGTGCCTATGTTGCTAAGGATTGTCACTAGCAAACATTGCTAAGGGGGCTTTTGGCAAGGTCATTCTAGATCCATGGTCTAGGCTCCACATGATAAATGCTTGTGATCCAAAAAAATTCCTATGGTTGCTAAGGTCTCATGCAAATCTTATGCTGATCCCCCAGTCATGTGCTGTCCCAATAAGATAGTTGAAAATATTGGTAACTGTACTCAGCAACAGATGGGTCTTATCAACCACAAGTGACTCAGCCCCTTCAAGATTGACCAGAAGGTCTTCACTCATGGCTACAAGCTCAACCTACCTCTGGGCATGAAGGGCCTCCACCCAGTGTTCCATATCCAACTTCTTGAGAAATATGCCCCAGACCCCTCTTTCAGACAATAAGCCAGCTGCCTCCTGCCCAGCAAAGTTGAGGATAAGTACCAGTACAAGGTTAACCACATTCTTGACTCCCAAATCCTCTGGGGCTGACCCCACTATCTCATCTGTTGGAAGGGCTATGGACCCAAGGATGACACCTAGAAGCCCCATAGGAATCTCGCCAGTGCCCCTGCCAAGCTCCAGGACTTCCATTGCCACCACCCCACTAAGCCCCAGACCCTCAGGACTAGTCCATACAGATGGCACAAGTGGGCATAACCCCTGCCTCTGGATTTACTAAGGATTCAACTCCCACAAGGAGCCCCTTACATATTTAAATATTTCTCTCACAATTTGGGTTGACTTTTAATGCCACAGCTGGAGGTCAAGATATCACATAATTACAGACTATAGAATACAGTATATGACAATAAGTGACAAGAAAACTGCCCTGGGCTCCAACCTGCCTACATCTAATCCCAACCCCCCCCTCCTTGCCAGATCTGTCTGCATCTGGGCCACTACCAATGCCAGAATCTCTGGGAAACTGGGCAGGGGCTCCCCCACATCTGTTGCCAACTCCCACCAAGACCCCAGATCCACCATATTCCTTCAACAGTGCCTCACCAGGAGTCTCTTCATCTGGCCCACACCCTAACCCAGCTCCACTGGATAGTCTCCAGGCATTTGTGCAAGCCCATCCTGGATCAACATGAAGGCTGCAATCACTCCCTCAAGAAGAATCCAGTGCTCCCAGATCTAGTCTACCAAACCTGTTAGCAGCCCAGATAAAGGAGAGGGGCAAATACTTACACATGACACCCTGCCTCCCCAAGGCCACCTCATTGGCAAGCCACTCCTTATGCCTCCTCCCTTTCTCAATTGCTGCCCAGGCTGCCACTACCTCACAACTTCCCTGCTCCTCCACCAGACCCACCCACAACTCCAGCTACTCCATCACTGACACCTCTAGTTAGGCCAGCTGCTTCCACAGACCCTGTGCTTCCAACAACTGCTCTGTGGCCCTCTGTGTAGCCTCCCTCTGCTCCCTCCATGCTGCATCACAATCCTCACTCAGCCATTGGATTTTGTCCTCCCACACCATCAACAACCTCATCATCACCTCCACCTGTCACTGTAACAATTGTTCCAGTGTGCTGGAGCTCCCTGACATTGCAGGAATCAACTCCAGATGATCTGTTGAATGACCCACAGGAGCCCTAGAGCTGAGGAAATACATGTGGGGCCCTGGGGGACCCCCCATCTCAGCCCCAACATGGGACCTCTTGCTGGAGTCAGCCTCTGGAGGAGGAGATGCTCTCTGCTTCCCCTTATCCTGAGCAGCAGGAGCCCACTTCTTACACCCACCCTGTAGCAGTCCAACCTTCCCCAGGGGAGCACTCTTTGACAACCTCCCCTTATACCCCTTCTCTATCTGTCCTCTCACCCACTGCACCTCCCAGCCTTGCTCTGCAGCTATGCAAGTCACATGCCACTCCTAGGAAATTGAACACTTTTTGTATCTTGTGTAGTACAGGAGATAGACTGAGGAATCCTGGCAGGATTCTGCCACCAGTGCCTCAAACTCACAATTCTCCCTGTGACAGGCACAGTGGGCACACTGGAAAATCATCAGCAGGTCCTCAGACTGGCAACCCCCTACTCACTGAGGCCTTGACCCTAACACCACATGAGCAATGGGGGGCCTCAAACCTGACTCAATGCCTCTACAAACTGTTCTGGAGTGATGTTTGCCTGCAGAACTTACTACCTCTCCAGAATGACCTGAACCATCCCTGGCCTCATACTGAGCTGGGACAATCATGTGGGAGGGGCCTGGACTAACCATGCAAATGACTCCAGGGTTTAAGGAGTACTTCCAATTGACTCCTCAGCTGCTGCATGCAATTCTGAAGAGAAGGTTGGCTAAGTTGAACTAGGGAACTATAGCACTCATGACTATAATACATACAGTCAATTCTCCTCTAGCCCCATTACTTGTTGAACTTTGCCTGGTGCTTCTCAGACTCCATCCACACCTCTATATGGTTGTTATCCAAAGGAGGAGGGGTGGGGGATGCAGATAATGCTGAAGCTGAGGTTGAAGGAGGTAGGGAAGACATATGGGACATTGGGGAGCACCAGAGCTCATTCTAACCCCTCTTATTTGACTAGAAGCAGCTTCCTGATGGACAGCAGCCATACTTCAACTTTGATCCCCATGCCACCTTTGCTCACTGCAGATTGATCAATGTTACTTCAACTATGATGCCCTGATGCTCCAACACCAATCTCCACACCCCAGCCCACTCTCCCTCTTGAGGGTTTCAATGCTAGAGGGGGAGTGATGTCACAATCCACCCCTGGACCTCTAAGCTCTCTCTGACACCACTTTCCTCCTCTCATCCTCAACCTACTCCACTCCCAGCAAACCCCAATGACTCTGGCAATCTCCAATGACCCCTGGAAATCCCCAACAAACCCCTGGTAACCTCTAATGCTCCTTCAGCAGTCTCTGGCATCTTCATTAACCCAGCCAATTCTCCTCAACTTACCCACCCTTCTGGAACATCTCAATGATTGGGGCACCTCCCATACCACTGCAACCCACCAACTGATCATAACTGACACCCACCAGACACATATGTTTCCAACAAGCCCTGCCATTGACCCACCCCCTCCAGGGTAAATACCATAGTCAGTATATATATAAAGTCATAGAATAGTACTTGCAGACAGTCTTGATATTACTAATACTCTCTATTACATTTGTGCTAGTTTCTATTCCATCTCTGTTTCTTTTCAGTCCTATCTCTGTAAATCTATTCCTTTGTCTCTGTCTTGCCTTGCCTTTGTCTTGTCTTGACTGTTTCCTTTCCCTCCATGTGCCTAAGTTCCCTTGTCCCCAAATTCATTCCAACTGCCACTGTGGTCCACATTTACACCTCTATGACCCTGGACATTCATACCTAACTCCAGACTTGACTTATGACCTTTCCAACACTGCACCACTATCAGCTTGGTTCCAATCTGCCCTCTGAGTATACTCCTTGTCTTAAGCTTTCTGACCTACTCTGGACTTAGTCAAACCCCCTTCACCCACTCACTGCCACTCATATCCAACACCCAGAACTGTCTGGGATGCCAGGTTATAAGTGCAGAATGTCAAGTCCACCTAGTAAGGATTTGCCCAGTTAAGCTGTGCCTCCATGGTCAGTGGAACCTGACAGAAGGGAGCTGATTGCTTCCTTTCACTCACTGATACTATTGGCAAGTCATGTAGAATGCTTGCATATCTGCAGTCATTGTAGGCCACTAGTAGCATCAACAAATGTATTCCATCATTTATTAGACACCAAAGTGCCCCACAATGCAATGAGTTTGGTCCATCAGTGTGGTGACCATGTTCTGATCTCAAGGTATACACAATAGCTTGTGGTATATGAGGTTGGCTGTCTATATGAGTCCCTCTTTCTGCCAGAAAGCCTTATAGTCCTCTGGTCAAATTGATATTTCCACAAAGGGCTTGTCTTTGCTGTATAGTATCCAGACTTTATGGAGGAACCCTTCCTCCAACTAATCCTTTGGCTGAGGACAATTGGCTATCTCAAGGATCACCTCTTCTAGAGTTATGTCCTCCAAGCCCCCCCAGTTTACTGACCCTAGTTAGGACTCTATGGCCATGCTGCCAGCATTGTCAGCAAGCACCTACACCTCCTTATTATACCCTTCATAACAATTGCACACTGGCCAGTTCCTGCACCTTCATCCATCATGGAAAGCACACATCTGATCTAGTTAGGCCTGCATCTCCTACAGTTGTGGCTGGGGGCAGATCATCCCCCTCTGGATCAATTCATACATTTGCATATACATAGTCATAGACATGATGCACATCTTGGGGGAAGTCACTCTTAAAGTAACAGGATAAACAATCTGCTACCTTGTTGAGTTCTCCTTTGACATTGGTGATGTTGAAGTTGAACCTTGATATATAATCCATCCATTGCTGTTGATGCAGCAACAAATTCTGTTGATTGAGTTTGAGAAAACTCAAGTGCTTTATAGTCTATTATCATATGGATCTGATAGTCTAGAAGCTTATCCTCCCACTTCAGGAGGGCTTCAAGGATTGTCAACATCTCTAGTTTGTGCACAGTATATTTCTGTATGTTGGTGAACTTCTTGAACATGAACCCAGCTGGCCAATATTTCTGCTAGCTCAGTCCTTGGCCATACATTGCCCCAATGCCCATCTTCAATGTATTGCATATTAGCTATTTAGGATCCTTGTGTCATGAATCAATTGACTGTATGACTGGTGTTTCAGTACATATCTGCTTGATTATGTCAAAGCACTGCTAGTAGATAGAGCACTAGTAAAACAGTAACCTGTTCTGTATCATAGCCATTAATGGCCCTGTATATGCTGAAATATTAGGCAAAAAGGTCCCAATATAGTTCACCAGTCCCACAAACTGTTGAATGTCATTGTATGTCCTAGAGGTATGCCACTCCTGGATCTAATTCAACTTATCCATGTCAGGGTGAATTTCCTGCAAATCAATAATATGGCCAAGGCACTCAATGTACTTAGCATACAGCTCACACTTCTTCCACTTGAGGTAAAGCTTGTTTTTGCATAGTCTCTCAAAGACTACTCTAAGGTGCTCCTTATGCTCCTCAATTGTATCTGAAAAGACAAAGATATTGTTTAGATACATGTGGATTCACTTTCTGATGATGTCACAAAAGATAGACATCATCAAGCATCAAAATGTTGCTGGCATGTTACAATTGCCAATTTGCATAATCTTACTACAATATGCACCAGTGATTGTCATAAATGCAGTTTTTGGTACATCTGACATCCATATCCTCACCTACTCATACACATCAATAAGGTCAATTTTTGACCTTATAAGCACATAGGCAACATCCTCCCAAATGACTTCCTAATCAGGTAAGGGCATTACATCCTTAACCATATTATCATTGCATTGATGTCCATCTAGTGCTATCTGCAATGAGCCATCCTTTTTCAGGATATACAGTAGAGGTGCAGCTTGATTAGCCATACACAGTTCCCACTACTTTGCTTGTATGTAGTGGTCAATTTTATCCCACAACTGCTGCTGCAGTCATTTCAGGCACTTCAGTATAAAATACCAGTAACACTTGGATTTGTCTATGAGATTTATCTCATGGTCAACCTCATGCCATAGAGACAATTCCTCCTTTATACTATTGACAATGTCCTGAACCTCATTGTACCACTACTACTAAAGGTGCAGAATATTGCCTTCAGTTAATCTGGAAGGCTGAACCTTCCTTTTTTCTCCTCCTACCCAAGGCCATTGCTCATCCTTGGCCAATTTGGACTGTAGAACTGGCCTCATATACTTATTATGCAAGGCCATTAGACAAATCTCTAATTCATGTGGAATGTTCAGCCATATAGGGTTACTTTTAGACCTACACCTCATATTAGACTATGAGTACTCAAACTTGCTCAGCTCAGAGATCTCATCCTCTGATCCCATCTGATACATCTCTGCTCCTGGGGTCATTCTCTGTACCCTTTCTTGCTGGGTCAGGTCTGCAATGACCTGATTCCACTCTTGCAGCATATAAGGGTTATATGTCCATTCTAGCATACATTTTGGGATTGGTTAATCCCAAATCCTTCATTTTCTTGACCATAAAGGATCAGGCTGATCTTCTCCCCCTGTTTGCTGCCTGACCTCCACTTCTGGAAGTCTCTGTTCAGTCAACTTTGACATGCCAGAGTCAATCCTCTCTTTCTCTTTAGAAAAGTACTTTGACAATACTCTTCTTCCAGCAGCATGAAGGATGGATGGTCCCCAGGTAGACTCTTAGTCACCCAGGCCCAGTCCTCATCCTTGATGTCATTCATGGCAGGCTGCCTTGGTCCACCACATAGTTACAGCTGCTTGTTGTGCCACTTCTCCAATGTACAGAAGTGCTGTGCCTGACCATCCAGATCCTTAAGCTTCAGCTTATGAGCTGGAGTTGCAATGCCATCAATGACCACCTGGTCATTCTTGAAGTCCAGAAGGATACAATACACCCTCATAAACAGAGTGCCTACAATTATATTATAACAATCAAAGTTGGCAATATCAACATAAATATTGCAGAACTCACCAGGGGCTTTCATGGTCACCCTAGCACTATAATTTACTATGGATTAACTCCTAATTGTTCCTAACTGTAGCTTTATCAGTGTGGATAGTGGAGCCACATATATCCCAGCCACATAGACAAACAATGGGATAATCCCAGAAGTTGTACTTTCTAAGTCCCATGATGTCCATACCTTATAGCTATTAACCTCCACTCAGGTGATGAGACATTCCTTATCTCATGCCAACAGCACAGGTCAGTCCATAGCATTCTTAGCTGCCATGATCCTTATCTTGCATATACAAACCTTTTTGGTCAGTTTGTGTGCCCTGTGCTCACCTACAAGGACTTGAGTGAGAGCAAACATTCCTTTACTGTTACTACTCCAAGTATAATACTTGTTCTTGTATGTCTTTAACTCAATGTACTCATTCTTACCAGCTAGAGTTCCATCAGACTCTGCTGCTGGTTCTCTGCTGATGTCTACAGGATTGTCATCCTGTTCATCATCAGCATCATTGACATCCAATAGAGCAGCTATATGTGCTGCTTGCACAAATGCCTGAGGAGCTGGCTTAGCTGGCTCCCTGCAGTCTCAGGCAAATTGGCCAGGCTTCCTACACTTATAACAAGTCATGGATTGCCCAGCATCCTTGTCTAAATAGCCCAGAACAATGGCCACCACATTGTTTCCAGTGACTAGCTGCTTGTTCACTGCCTGTACCATTCCCTCCAATTAGATACAAGCTGTGGGCCCCAGCCCCAGGTTCCCCAATAGAGGCATAGGTCTTATGTCTACACAAGCAGTGGCCCTCCTTACTGGTCTAAGTGTATTGGAGTGGGTTTGCTGACCTGCCAGTTCTAGCTGCTTGAAACTGTGCTACTACCAACAACACTAATTGTCCTAACTGGTTTCTCTTGCTGCACTCTAAATAGTGCACTGCAGTTTTGACACTGTTTTTGTAGGCCTTAGCCTCTGAAACAAATTCCTTAACAGTGTTTACCTTGAGAGCAAGTCTGCTATTGCATATCAACATAATCAGCATATTGGAGGTGTTAGAATCCTATACAAGTGTAAGCCTCAGTCTCATTGTAACCAACTATATATATTTCTTTAGTTGTACCTATACAAGTGTAAGCTATCACATGTCAGTATAGGTTACAACTTTGCATGTAAGTAAGCAACTCACCCTCAGTCTTGTTGTAACTGACTGAGGGTGTCATTGTGTATGTATGGTATATATATGTATTCTATAACAATGGTTGTATTGTAATTGGTTCAAACAATGGAGAGAAAGAGGGTTGAGCACAATGAAGAAAAGGAACATATTGGCTATTGGTGGCCACTCTAATATTGAGGTTTTTGGTGAATTCCAACACTCCTCCTCAATGGAAACCTCTATTTGGTATCTCCTCCTCGCATGGAATCATGGGTTATTTCAGTCCAAGTAATGATCTTAGTCTGCAGAATTGAGGTCCTGGTAGTGCCTTTGTGAAGAGGTCAGCAATATTGTATTTTGTGTCAATGTAGTGAATGGAGATCTCATTGGATTGGGTGCACTTGCAAAGAAAGTGGTATTTGATATTGACATGTTTTACTCATGAGTGGAGGGTCAGGTCTTCTGAAAGCTTGATGGCAGCATTATTATCACATAGTATTGAGGTGGGTTTTGCTGTCACATTGTATCCAATATCTTTCAGTAAGGTACATAGCCAGATATATTCCTGGGCACTCTCAAACATGGCCATATATTTGGCCTTACAGGATGAGGCAGCCACTGTTTTTTGCTTTCATGCTGCCCATGACATGATACCTGATCCTAAACTCCATGCATATCTGCTAATGCTCCATCTTGTATCTATGCAGTTTGCCCAGTTGGAGTCTGTGAAGCCAGTGAGATTGACTGGATTGCCAGTCCTGCCTAGTGTTAGTTTTAGATGGCAAGTTCCTTTGAGGTAGCACACAAGTCATAGGGTAGCATTCCAGTGAATGGTGGCATAGGAATCAACATACTGGGTTAATTGTTGTACTGCATAGGCAATATCAGGATGTGTTGAGATGGTGACATATAAGAGGCAGCCAACCAGAGCATGGTATGGTGTTTGTTGTAGTTTAGTTTGTTCCTTAGTGCTTAGTGTGGATTGGTCTATGCAACATAGTTTGAGTCCTGGTTCTACAGGGAGCATTAAGGGAGTGGCATCTTTTTGGCTAAACTGCTGTATAATTTTGTCAGAAAGAGCAGTCTGTGATAGGGATACAGACGAGTCTTTGTGATTCCATTTGATGGCAATGCCAACAACAAACTTTGGGAGACCTAGATCAGAGATAGTCCATACTTTGTGCATTTGTGCTTTGAAGTGTTCATTTTCATCCTTGCTACTGGTGATAGACAGAAAGTCATTGATGTGTATAGCTGCAATGGTGGTTCCTGTGTCAGTTTTGCAGTAGTATACACAGGACTCACATGCCAGACATATGAATCCCCAGGAGATCATGTTATTGTTAAGGGTGGATTTCCATATCCTGCTAGCTTGCTTCATTCCATAGAGTCCCCTTATCAGTCAACAGACCCAGCCTTCTTTTCCAGGCTCTTCAAATCCCTCAGGTTGTTCCATGTATTGAACTTCATTGTTGGGGAGGAGCCTGTACAGGAATGCCATTTTGACATCTATCTGTGTGGCATCCCAGTTGTTTGTTGCTGCCAGGTGCAGTAGTATCCTCCAGGATTCCATGTGTGCCATAGGTGATGTGGTTTTCATATAGTCCTATCCATAGATCTGTTTGTGACCTTTGAACACAAGCTGTACTTTGAATCTGACTGCCTTGCCTCACTCATCATGTTTGATCTTGAAGATTAGGCATCCCTTTCTGACTTTTTGTCCAGCTGGTACATCCTCTTGAGCAATCAGTTCCCATACTCCCATATCTTTTAGGGACTTTATTTCATCCCAGTATGCTTCTTCCCATCATTTTACATCAGCTGATTGTTGAGCTTCCTTCCAGGTACATGGTTCATCACATAAATTGAGGCTTGATAGGTTGTTAAGTGATTCGGCAACATGTAAGAGCTGTTCTATCTTGTTGAGGATCACAACATTTGCTAGGTCAAGTTCAGCAGAGTCAGTCTTAAGGATGTTGCCTTCATTGTGGTTATTGTCATGTGCCACAACAGCTTGTGCCTGTTTGTCAGCTCTTGCTGCTCTCACTCATTCACTTGCCTCACAAGACTCCTGGATAGCATGATCAAGATGTATTATTCTCAGGTTGTCAGGGTCAGCTTTGTCTGTTGGTGTCCAGATGTGGCTTGATCTGCATGGCTCTACTGGGTTGTTATTTGGTTGGATGTCCTCTATTCTTGCATTGGGTGCAGGAGCCTCAGGGAGGGCAGTTGGTGTGAGGTTGGCTCCATCAATGTTGTCATCTGTAAGGAAGGGGGGGTCAGCAGCTGATTCCTTGATCTGATTGATGGAAGTAAGTTCTTTCAGATCATGATGGGTCCTGTTAGTTGATGCAAGTGGAATTGGATGTCCATTGTGTCTCTCTAGAAATTTGATATGGTATGATGTGTAGATCTTCTGGGTCTTTGGATCATAACACTGATATGTTTTTGAGTTTTGTCTATAGCCAACCAAGATGTATTCTATGGATTGGCCATTGATTTTTGGATTGTGCTAATTAAGGATCAGCACAAATGCCTTACAACCTATCTCATGTATGTATATGTGATCAGGTGTGTGCTTGTACTACATTTCATATAGGGTCTTACCATCCAGTGACTTGGTTGGAGTTTTGGCATGTAGGTAAGTGGTTGTTAGGTAAAATTCATCCCACAGAGCAGTGGGGCATCTGGCAGCTAACTTCATTGTTCTTGCCTTTCCTTGTAGTGTACAATGCATTCTTTTGACATGGCCCATATGCTGTGATGTGTATAGTGCCCCATACTCTTGTTTTGTACCTTTTGATGTGAGCCATGTTCTCATATTGTTGCTGTCAAGTTCCCTGTCATGTCCTGTACAATAAATGGTGACTTTCTTTCCAGTTTCAAGTTCTCTAGCTTTCTCCCAGACTCTTAGTGCTGCATATGCAATATCTTTTGACTTAAGAGGGATGGACCATGACATGGCAGAATAATCATTGACTAAATCCATCACATATTTGTTTCCAGTTTGCAACTATACACTCATAGGACCCACAAGATCTATCCATACTATCTGCATTCTATCCATTACTCTATACCTCTCCTTCCTTGCCTTTGGGACTGGTGTTTTTGTCTGCTTTCCAATTATGCAGAGGTCACATTTTAGTTGAGCAAGGAGTGAGGTGGAGGGTGTACCTGGGAGCAGGCCTGAGTAAGCCATGGTAGCAACAACTTGATAGTTTGCATGTCCAAGTCACCAGTGCCAGGTGTCCAGTTTTACAGGATGTTGGGCAGATAGGGCATGCTCTGTGAGTGTGTTCTACAAATTGAGTGTGTATAGTCAATGTCCAGGGATCAGTGGACCAGATGCCAAGAGGATACTACTGTTTTGGTCCAGTATTGTTACTCCTTTGTAGTCAAACGAGATGGAAGCATTCATGAAGACTGCCAATGTGCTGACTGAGATGAGACAGACTGTATATTCTGGTATATATAAGGCATTTTCAAGAACAATCTCTGTCTTCCCTTGTATGTGAAGACAAATCTGTCTGACTCCAATTGCTGCAATTGATGTCCCTCCAATGCCTTTCACAGGTTGATGAGAGATGGCTTGTAGGGTGACAAAGTCAGACATGCATGGCAAGATATGTACTGTAGTGCCTGAGTCAATGTAAAATGGCTTCTCATGTAGTGAAACAAGTGGAGTCCATTCAGCTTGGTTCAGTGGTGCAATGACTGTAGTTGCAAGGATCAAATCAAGGTAAGGGGTGGTGTATTTGTTCCAATTTATGGATGCTCTTGGATCAGGGTCTGCCTCTGCCATAAACCCTTGGTATTCAAAGAATTTGGTTGATGATGTTTCAGGGGCAGAGGTGATTCCTGCAAATTCATTTGTTTTGGGTGCAGCTGATGCTTTGAGCTGAATCTTCTGTAGATATGTCATATTGATGATGTATGCTTGGCCATTAAGGCCTTTCACTGCAATCCCATTCTTGAAGGAGTTCCCAGCTTTTGGTTTTGCTCCTCCTTATGCAGCCTTACATGCATTTATTGATTCTTTGATGGTCTTCCCAGCCATACCTCCTCCTGGTCAGACACACCATTGTTTAGTGTGGCCTCAGCATGGCATATTTGTGGCCCTACAGATCTTGCAGCAGTACTGGCCTGGTCTATAATTGTGACCAGGTAGGTTACCCTTCACATCCTTCACAGCAAGGGCAGTAGCAACCTCAGCCTGGGGAGGTTTTGATAGTGTAGCAAGACTATCAATAGTTTGTAAAAGCTTGCAAATATCTGAGGATGTGTAAGGCTTGTCCTTGGTGGAGTCAGAGAGACTGTGAGACTTGAGTCTATACTGACTCAAAGGACTTGTCATTTATAGAGTTGAGTAATACAATGCACTTCAAGAGGTCTTTATCAACGGTCCCTATGGTGAAGGCTTTATTGAGGAGTTTGCAGATCTTCTGGGCAGTCATTTCAAGGGGATCAGATGTGGGCACATATGTAGTGAGGGCCTCACAGATCAGCACTACTTGTCAAACAGGTCTTTTGCTCTGTGCTCAGGCTCTCAAAGCATTGTAACATTCTTTTGCTATATCATTGGTCTTTAATCCCTCCTATTCTGCATCTGATACTGCTGCCCTAATGATGCCCACAATGAGGTCATTGTTTGCTAGCCAGTTGGCATAGGCAACTGGTTCCTTGCTTGCACTGGGCTCAGTGATGAGGTGGTCTGGTTTGTTCTCAGGGGCAAAAATATATTGGTCTAGACCACTCTGTTGGAGAAATATTTCAAGCTTGTTTGACCATTTCATGAATTTGCCAGTGGTCTGGTCAAATGGAGGAATGGTGGTGGGCCAGTGTGCATTGAGCTTTGCAGGGCAGATGCAGGGGTAGGCTGCATTAGTAGCCATTGGTAAGATAGGTCCCATAGTATGTGTAATGATTCCAGGGGTCCTCTAGGACAAATAGATGTGAAGTTATCATATATAGATAAGATAGGGACACATTGAAAAAAGTATGATTGATCAGAACTCAGAGTCCTATGTGATATGTGGAGAGACAAAGGTGCAGGATTCCAAGAGTCATGTCAGCAAGGTCCCATAACCTGTTAGAATCCTATACAAGTGTAAGCCTCAGTCTCATTGTAACCAACTGTATATTTCTTTAGTTGTACCTATACAAGTGTAAGCTATCACATGTCAGTATAGGTTACGACTTTGCATGTAAGTAAGCAACTCACCTTTAGTCTCATTGTAACTGACTGAGGGTGTTGTTGTGTATGTATGGTATATATATGTATTCTATAACAATGGTTGTATTGTAATTGGTTCAAACAATGGAGAGAAAGAGGGTCAAGCACAATGAAGAAAGGAACATATCAGCCATCAGTGGCCACTCTGATATTGAGGTTTTCAGTGAATTCCAACAGGAGGAAATACCCTCCAAAAACTGCTCATGAATCATAAATTCATCAGGGGACATGGCTATATTTTGAGCATAGTCAAGTGAGGCATCATAGAATCCTTGCACCCCCTCTTCAGCTATATAGACTGCATGGTGGAAAGCATCACAGGCATTTTGCATTATCAAGGGCTGTACAAATTGATTGTACAATCCAAAGATCACATCCTTGAAACTCCAGTAAAACTGCACTCTGTTGACATGTATTACATGCCACAAGTACCACTTAAGGGCACCCACAGTTAGAAAGTCCATTAATATAAGGACTTTCTCATGTTTGTGCCCTTCCCCACCATACTGGGCAACTGCATAAAATATGCAAATACTCATCAACCAGTCCTCAAGTTTGCTAAACTTGAATGACCCAGCATACAGAGTGATTGTCTTTAAGAGATTACTTCTTTTTGGCTTGAGTCTCTCTGGCACAGCCATATAGACAGTAAGCAGCCACTCCATCACTGCCCTCAGACAATTATGCATTGTCTGCCAATGATATTTGTGGGCCTCCTCCACTCCCAGAGTGGTGAAGTGTCCACAATGTTGCAGTGGCATTGAAAACTACTGCAGTTGTCCCTCAGGGAAGATTGTAGTTCTCTGCCACACAGCTTCACATCCCACATCATTACTCTCATTTCCTGCTGGGCCCTGATTAGGTCCTTCAGGGTCTGGGGGATCCCCTCTTGAAGGTGATGAAGGTCCTTGACCAAGGGGAGGAGGGGGTGGTCCTCTCCCAGGTCCTCCTTCACCTCCTCCTAGACTAGACAGTCCACAATGTGGTCTGAGGGGTGGCAGGGAAGCATTGTCAATTCCAGATAAATTCCATCCTGGATCACCCCCACCATCTTCAACAGGTACAAACTGTCTAGGGAAGCTACTCCTTCCCCAGGCAGCCTGCTGTGGGTGTACCATGGGACTGTTCCTTGTCCCATCCCTCACATCCATCACTGGAGATCAAGAGTCTCACTCTTCTGTTTTAAGTGGTCTGGTACATTCATGTGGAATGTGTCCCTCTGGCCAGGCATTATAAGTAGTGTTTCCTTGGAACACCACTCCTTGGTCTTTGACATGAGACTGCCTAAAGTCTTCCATTTCTCCATTGCAGAATTACTGTAATGCAATTTGATTCTCCCAGGTCAACAACCAGCACATAGACCCAACAGGTCTTTTGTGCACCATGGGTTGCTTGACTATTATAGCTGACCCTGCTTCTGTTAAGGCCATGTTGGGCACAATGATTATTTCCATTGTAGTCTGTCTCTAATGGTCTACCACAGCCTATCTGGCCACATAGTCCTACAACATCTCACCAGGCTGCTATAGAGCCTGCAGCAATGTCAATGCTCTATTGACTGATGACAAAGAGGGCTGAATGTCTCCTTCTATGAACAGCAATGGCATACTAGAGGATGCCTGGGATCTCCACAGTTTCTTCTGTTGAAAGTATACCTCCTGCTCCAGGAAGATTATGTAAAGTTCCAAGAGCTTTACTGGATCAGTTAGAATACCATCCCCCAACAATTGCTGGATTACAATATGTTTGACTACTCTAGCAGTCAAGTACTGTTGAGCTGAGGCCCTTGGGACCTCAACTTGACCTTGCTAGAACACAAGCACCCTCCTACAGAGAATGTTGTCAAGATGCACTTCAGCTTCTATATTGGAGATGTCATTGACATCCTTGAAGATTGTCTTGATGGACACTAACAGTCCTGATGTGCAGATGGCCATTGTGGGCCCAGCATGCATTTGTCTAGAGCTACAGACCCTATAGGTCTCCATACTGGTACTTCTCAACAGAGTACTTCCTGCCAAGGAGTCGGGACCACCTTTCATGACTTCAGGGAAGGTTCCCAGACCCTTCACCTATAGTGCTATAGGAGTATGCTCAGGGTCTTGCCTCACTGGCACTACTCCATTACCTGGCTCTACCTCTAGGTATAGCTGAGCTGAAGGCACTCTACTGCCCTCAGAGATAATTCCAGCCTGACCACCATATGGTGGTCATACAGAAGTGACTGCTGGCAGTCCTTCTGGCATCACATTGCTTTTTCTTGCCATGCTATGGGTTGACATGGCAAGATCTGATAAATGAGTAATCACTCATTTGTGTTAAAAAAATGTAATGTTTCTGTTATGGGTCACACAGCTTACAATTCACATGTTGTAACACAGTTGATTCTGTCTATGAAGATATGAAGTAAGGCACTGCCTTATACATGTACAAATAAAGTAGTTATGTAGCATCAGGTGACATGATGCAATGTAATAATAAATAAATATTATAGATATAATGGGTATTGAGAAAGATAATAATTATGTGTGGGTAATGGCTGCTCTGTTACGATGAATCAGCAGAAAGAATGGAAAATCTGACTATCTCAAATTTTTTAATACATACATAGTGTCTTAAATCTAATTTTCCAAGGCCTATGTATGTATTAAAGAATTTGAGATAGTCAGATTTTCCATCAAGCTCAAGGAAGTGGATATCTTTCTGTCCAATACCAGAGAGTGTGACAATCTAGGGGCTGTTGAAGCTCTGCCTATAGCTGAGCTGGCATCCTCAGAATACCTCCAAATCACTACAGCTGTTGTTCAACATTGCTCAGAAAATGGTTTGTGCAGCTGTTCATCATGATTCTGTCAGCCCAGGCACCAAGTAAATCATACAAAAGGCTTGTATGGACTTGGAAAATACAATTCAGCAAGTTAGCTTCCAAAGCGGAACTGTAACTTGCCTGTGACCCAGACGTGACAGCAATTTCACTTCCTGGTTTTTTGGCATCTCTTGCTCAGCAATGGGCCGAAATCCCTCTCATGTTACAAATCACTCTATAAAAGATGCTATGTACTAGACTAGATACAAATCAAGATGGCCTGGAAGTCAGGAGACTCTACACCCAAGGGTTGGAGCTAGAGAAAAGAAATGGCTAAATATTTCACTTCCCGACACATGACAGGATGTACTAGTTTGGTAGTCATTGAATCACATCAAATTACTTATGCTTTGCAGCTAACATTTGAAAAGGTGATCGGCGAGGAGAACCGAACGGAAAGTTCTCCTTCCTCTTCGGTTACTTATCCATAGGATTTTTTCTCATCGTCGTCATCCAAATTACGTCAAGAAGCTACTTTTTTTCCAGTCATCCCCATCTTCACTCTCTCTAACAACTCCCTCTGCTTTACCTCAATAAGGTCATCTGTGGACCATCATACTCGGTTGCTCTTTCTGAGCGCTGTGTAGCGCGACTTCGCTGTCAATACGGAAGGTTTCAACCGAGCAGTGGCAACCCCATTTCGGATTTGCTTATAAAGCTACTCTGGCCCTCAAAGCTTCCTGACATTGAACACTTATGATGAATCTTTCAGTGATCATTACCGTTCTGTTTAGCTTTTTCGCCCTCCATGTCTCTTTCGCTCAGGGACAGACTTGCGATACCTATGTAGTGCCTTCTATGCCCGGTGGCTTCACAACCAGGCAATTCATCGATTTCTCTGGAGTATCTCCTGACGGAAACGTTGCTTCCGTTCTTTCGTGAGTCGGAGCATGCACTCTTCTCGCACCTCTGGCCTTACTTCAATGTATAGGTCAAATGGAATGTCTATCAGTGATTATGGCGTTACTGCTGGTCCCGTTCCACACAGCTTTACACCAAATAATCTTGCATTTGGTTCCGGTTCACTAGACATGAAGGTCTCAGCATATTCGGGCAGTGGTGCTATCTTTAGTTCTGAGATGGTCACCAATGATATTTTTAAGTATGTCTCTGTGAGGACTGTACTGAAATCTAGTCCTGTTGGTGGAGTCGTAGAGGGCAACTTTTTCTACCGTATGCTTTAATGCGACTTTCTGCCTTGTCTAGTACTGAAGCGTAGAGGTTCCTAGTCAACGACAATCAAGAAATCGATTGGGAGATTCTTACAAGCACTACCTTACAAGGTAACGCTCAAGTTCCTGCTGGAATCTGGGCCACGAATCAGGTAAGTGTGTCTTCAAGTCCTTTATCTCACCTCACGAGCCATGGTTTCTATAAGGCTCTTGTCACGGGGCAACCGTCTACACGCGCAACAGTGCCGTTTACATTTGATCCTTCCCAAGATTATCACGGTCAGTTCCGACTTTGTCGATTGCCGTTATTTGTTTAGACTTATTGTTCTCAATCATCAGAATATAGGATCGATGTCAGTGCTGATCTATATTTTTGTAAATTTGCATAAAGATGGCCACTGACTTCGCCCTAGTGGTTCGCTGACGCTACTACCTTTTACATTGATGGTGTTCAGAAGGCTCGTCTGACCACTAACGTATGCTGCGTTACCAAACACTTGGAGTGAACCCGAGTTGAACTGCACGCTTAGGTTCCTACTCAAGCCGGACATTGGATTTGGAATGCGTGGAGCAATGGTGACCCTGCTTGGTCCAATGGTCCTCCGGCAGCCGACTCAATCACCCATATCCGCTCAATTGAGATATACAAGGGATATACCTCTACTCCCTCCGGAAATCTCTGCGATATCTAGGCATTATGGTGAGATGGACATGACGTTTCGCTTATCTCCATCTTGGTATTCAACGTTCAACACTGCTTGTATATTCATGGCACTTGGACTGTTTGAACCCGTGATGATCTCTTCTCATGTCAATATATCAAATATGACGTTAAACGAGCATTGAAAGTGCAAGTCAAAATTGGCTTGAACAGCAGAGACATGTTTTTTGAGCGCAGTGCAAAGTGCAGTTCAATTTCTTTCTAATTCATGAAAGAAGTTATAAATAGATATCATCGGCAGTTGAGCTCAAAAGTTGGTCAAATCCAGATTCCGACACCTACCTTCCTTACTCAATCCACGAATCTCTTTCTGCCTATCCTTGCGCGATTGTCATGAGCATACGAAGCCCTCGTAAGGGCGAGAACTACGAGCTCAGCGTTGACTTCAACAGTGAATATCGCGAGAAACGCAAGGATGCTATCAAGCGCAATGCTATCAAGCGCACTATTGCTTCCATGACTGTCGGGAAAGGTACGCTCGTTCACTGCCATATAATCCAGTGCATATCTTCATCGTGTAAAAGATGTCAGCGGTCTCTTTCCTGACGTTCTCAAGAATATGCAGACCGAAGACCTTGAACAGAAGAAGCTCGTTTATCTCTATCTCATGAATTACTCCAAGACGCAACCCGAGCTCGTTGTTCTCGCTGTCAGTACTTTTGTTAAGGACACGGACGATCTGAATCCGCTCGTAAGGGCTCTTGCGATACGAACTATGGGGAGGAGGGGCTGGAGGAGACAAAGGGCAATTGATGTATTGTATCTTCGGCTGGGCACCCTGCCTTGGCATCAGCTATCAGCTTTTCAATCATGTCAAAGCTCTTTGTCATCTTGCACTCCTTGGTCTTTTGTCCTCTGCTTCTTTCGTCTTTCCTCCTGCTCAGGGTCTGTGGCTTCTTGTCCAACACGGTTGGTTTTGTTTGGCTGCCTGAGGCATTGGGTATTCTGGGAGAGGGGTTTTGGGAGATTTGGAGGGAGATCTGGGCAAGGCACTTCCACCATGATAGACACATGGATCCATCTCTTTTTGTGATCATCCCTGATCCAACAGCCACTGATGTGTCCTCTAGCTTTTTGGTTATGACTGGGTTGCCTCTGGTGCTTGTCTTGGGTTCATTGGTGACAGCACTTAATTTGACAGTTAAGTCCCCTCCTTGCCTACAGTTTTCGGCTGATGCTTACAGGTTTCAGCATCAGTTATTGTGGCGGGGTGAGTCTTATCTCTTTGTACTACCTTGTCGACTCTCACAGAGAGCCGGCATAACAACAATGTTGCAGATGTTCACTAAAGCATTACCAAATCTACAGTTTACTTGACTCCGAGGCACATTAGGACTAATATGATGGGATTCCATGCAAGGGGGAGCCTCACTTACAGCAATCCTGTGGGTATGCCACCTGAGTATGGCCAATCAATCCCATCACAAACAAGATCTCACGATCCATTGTCAACATATTCCACTTCATTTTCTCACCACGAATAAAGAGGTCAAAGGACATGTATATATACAATCTACAGACTAACAGGCACCCTCGGTCACTTATACTCAAGACTGAGGGTGAGCCAAACTCTTCAAACACAACACGAACATTTTACTTACTGTACTCTAGATCGGATACTGACTGTATCGTTATTGATCCAGGTACACAATACAGTCACTTAGACTAAAAACTGAGAATCGGATACTGACTGTATCGATATTGATCCAGGTATCCATATAACACCAAGAGCTCGTCTAACATTGGGCTATACAACTGATCTGTAAGGCGCGTGGCATTCCGGCAATACCGAAAACTTGAATACTTGTGTATACCTTGGGTTTCTTGACTCCATGTCATTTTCGCTATTTTTTTCCACTATTGATAATAACCTACCTAATGTAACTCTCCGCCTTAATAATAACCCATGATTGAAAACCAAAATGGTTGTTAAGACATGCTTGTGGAGCAGAAGAGTAAGAATAATGGATAAATTCTGATCACATTGTAAACAAAAGAGGTATTGTGTCGCTGGGGAATAGTATTGACTGTGACCACCAGCGATCATGTCGAAGAAAAAAGAGAGTTCTTCACCGCAGAAAGGCGCTGCAGGTTCCACAGTTTGGATCTCAATCAATGGTGATTTCGCTGTCAAGTAAATGTGTTCGTATCGTAGACAACGACATTTCCTTCTCAAGGACAATCACGGAAACCAGGGTTGATCTCTATATTGCACATTTACGGCTTATGGACCAGTGACTGGCAACCTAAGTGTGTTGCCATGACAGACGACATTTTCTTCACAATCATCAGTGGAAACAAGGGTCGATTCTCTTACCACTGGTAGGATAGTGACTGATCAGATTTTTTGGGATGTCAGACCGCTTATTAGAGAACAATGTGCAATCACATTACAAGACGGAGGCCCGGAAACTCATGTCCTTATTGGGATGAATGTGTTTTACGCTGATATTCCCCGAAGAGATAGTGGCACCAACTGGCCGCAGATTGGATATTTATCAAATCTATAACCATTTTACTATTCCCACCGGCCCCCTGCCTTGTGTCGGGCTCTACCTCTACAATCTGTCCAGGTAGACTTTAACAACTTACCTTGTTCTTGATTGAGAAAAGGCAATCACGCATCTTTACTGACGACATCTTATAACAATTGATTGAGAATGGATCATTACAGTAACAACAGTGAGAACGAGATCCGAAGGATTTAAGATGGGTATGAATCCAACAGATATGTTGAAAAGATCATCAATGTGGCATCACACTTTGAAGGGATATATCTCCAGCCTCTTCATTAACCACTGGATTCAATTGCCCTGCCAAAGGATCTCTAAATGGGCTATTGACTTCATTGCCTACCCGAGGCGCAGTAGTCATTTCGGAGTCATGAGTTGCTAGACATCGGAAGCATAAGGATCTTGACTAAAAAAAGACGTACGACATTCTCACATTCTGCTCCAGTTGAAGCTACCTGTGCCATAAACGCCATGTCAATTTGATTAATACGCATAAGTCACTCGTTTTCAAATTCCTCGATCTGTTGTTTCTTTTCGTCTGCACGTCTTTTGGCTTTCATGGATAAAGCCTGCAAAGGTAGTTTAAATTTATCTGGAAGGGCATCGTATAGTGAAAATCCATGTGTAACTTGCCTTTATTTCCACGTTGGCCTCGATACTACCTATCAGTATTTTTTGTGCCGCATATTTGCTCGCTTGATAATTTTTGACAGCAACCAAGAATGATTTACATGCTGCATCCGTTTTGAGATCCTTCATAACTTCTTTCATAGTTCTACAGGGATATGTCAGTACTTCTGGCGCTCATAAGGACCACAATCAAGAGCTCACGTTTCGCACGTATGCATTGACTCATCAAATTC
>JABCKS010000320.1:11144-23298 GCA_018851325.1 Termitomyces sp. DKA19 | reverse complement strand
GAGCAAGAACCTGCTAATCAATTAGTCAATGACTAAGAAGGAAATGTATGAGTGTTCCAGGGCTGGTCTGGGCACTAGACAATGTCCCATAACTGATGTGAAAAGGGTGGAGGTGTATAAAGTCTATAGGAATGTTCCATAGACTAAGATGACTATGCCAGAAAGTTGAGAGAGAAAGAAGAAAGAGAATAGATTGAGTAGGAATAGAGATGGAGAGAGTAGAGAGACAAGAAGTAGACAAAAGTAGGCAATATCAAGACTACCAACTGACTACAGAGTCCCAAAGTTATATACTCAAGGTCTTTAAAGAGAGTTGGGAAAGGTAAGGGGGCCTCCAAATGGGCAGTGCCTGCCTAAGACTCAGCTTCTATCATAGTGGGGCCTGGATATGGTCTGAAGCAGGCCCTGAGGGTGGAGGTGTCTTGAGGCTGAGGCAGGCCCCAAGAGTGCATCAGGACTTAGGAAGCTGTCTTGCCAATGATCCAGTGATGTGTAAGGCACATTCTGAGGAAGTTGTTGGAGTCAGAGCTTGGCAATGCATGGGCCAGTAGTCTAGTGATGTGCAGATCATAGAGGCAGGGGGCGGAGTATCCAGGAGTTGGATGAGGGTGGTCTGGGAGGTTGTTAGGGGTGGCAGGGTGAAATTGCTCAGGTTGTGAGCTACTTTGTTATCCCACTTTGGCAGGGGTTAGTCCTTCAATGCTGAAAGTGTCTCTGTTGGTTGAGAGCCACTTGCTGGCTCTGAAAAACCTGATGGCTGGTCACCTGAGCTAGCCATGGGAATGTCAGGTTGTGTTGGCCAAAAAGAAGTCCAGAAGTTTGATGCAAGTTGCCTTGTTCAGTAACAAGAGCTCAGAGTCTAAAGCCAATAGCAGAAGATTCAAAAAAATGTAGCTGTTGGCTATGGATAGAACAATCTTGCATGTATCACGCAGTAGCTGAATCAGACCAAAATATTGGATTAGACTAGATACGTTGTGAAATACAAGATGTTGTCTTACGTAATCTAGTATTAACCTATATAGCGTCGCTCATGCGACGCCTCAGCTACAATGGTCCTTCTGCAGCGGACCTCCATTCGTCTTAAGGTAACGATCCGGTTACAATTATCTATGAACTGAAAGTGAGCTGTTATTTAACTACATATATTTATGATACTAACTGTACTGTCTAACGGATTACTTACTAGTGTCCGTGTTTCTTAGGTACAGAATGCAGTCGATTATCTTACGGACTGAGGCGGGTTACTTACTAGTGTCCATGTTTCTTAGGTGCACCCAAGTTTAGATTTCAACATAAAGGACATTCATATTCGAAGACTGGTCCGAAATGGAAACTTGTGTATATGTATGCACCCGCATTGCATTCTTTCCCTTTGACTCGTATGATGTATTTTTGTTTGTCACTCAGATGTCATAAGTCACGAACATTGTCAATCCCCTTGAACACAGCAATTTCAATCTCCCTGAACCCTCCGTCGTCGAGTGCGACGTCTGACGCATTATCGCAATAAACACGTCCGCAACTTGGCAATTCCATAACATTCCAGATATCATCTATTCTCCTCCTGCGCTACGGGAAAACACAGCGAATATGATAGTCGATAACAGTGTTCAACAAAAGACCTGAGGATGAGTATTTCTAACTCACCTGTCTCCAGGCTGCTTTCATGTTCGGGTATAAACGGGCGATCGAAGGCAGATTGATAGGTGTGTGTACATCGCTCTGACCCTCTTTATCTTTTATGATTTCTACTGGAACATGATGAATAGATCTATCGAAATTGATGCAAGGGGAATCCGATGACGGTGGCGAGAGTGGTTTGTAGACCGTGAATGTCGTTTCTACTGGTGAAGATTGACGTTGAGGTATTTCATGCACAGACGGAGATGATGATCCTAGGACCGAATAAGAGGGCGAAGGGTACGCGGCTCGGTTAGCTGCGACTTTTCCCTCCAACGAGGATGCTACGGCTGACTTCAATGGTGGAGGAAGGAACGTGATGACGCGACGAGCAGAAGTAGCATCCATTCCTGTCTTTTGAATCCTTGATGCTCCCGTGGTCTTCGGATTACCAAGGTCTAGCTTGGGTAGGCAGAATTTCCGGGTCCTGATCGCAGGTGTCGGAGTTCTGGTAGGGTATATGAAAAAATTTAAGAGGAAAACACAACATGAAAACGAACTGTATCTTCACTTTCTTCCTGGCGGGAAATGTGCTCCAATTCTCATCAGGATCCGAAGACAAAAAATCGTATGCGTCCTTGATCGGACGCAGTCGTACTTTGGTCGTCGGAGAAGGTGAATGAAGTCGCTTGTGATCCATGTCGGGATAATACGCAATAGAGTCTGGATTTGTAGGGAGAGCCCGGGCAGATTCTATTATCAGTAGTGGTAATCAATTGCGAGATGAGAGGTATGATGGTCAAAGAACATCACCTGTTGGCATAATCGGTCCTCGAGAAAGGTTAAATTCCGTATTTCCAGGATATAGTGTAGTGTGTTCTAACTTGACGTTATATCGATAATTGTCAATACAGTCTCCTGAGCCACGAGGAGTAAGGACTGTCATAAGGACCAGTAAGTGAAGATTTAACTATACGCATATAATCCTGTCTATTTCTGTACCGTTCGAAAACGCGTCACCCGGTTGCAAAGGTTTAATCGCTCTACTCTGAGTGATCTCACGCAAAGGACTAGAAGACTGTGAGAGATGAGGTCGCTCCACCTGAAGAGAGAAAGCAAAGATGAACGGTTCAGGATACCTTCAGATGTTTCAGTACGTACTCGTGAAGCAATGAATTGCTCCAAATGAGGATCGTTAGTAAAATGAGGAAGAGACGGGATCGAGACATCCCGCCTGATTACGATTGGGTCATGAGGATTTTGAAAACGTCTACCCGAAGGCTGATATGAGAACGGGGCAGCAAGAGAAGTACCAGTCGCAAGTTGAAATGGTGTTACGGGCATCTTTGACATGGCACGAGAATTCGAAGTCAACTGATTTGTAGGCCTTAACGGCGACGATAATGCAGCCACCCCGGAGTGGTGTGAGACCGCCAAAGTTGATGGTATAGGAATGCTAGTATGTGGCTGTTGCAGTGGCGATGAGAGCGATATGGGCCTTGGCCGAGGGTGGGGATCAACATGGGTAGTAGACTTCAGATTGTTCGAGCTGACAGTTGATTTGATGGCGAGGGCTACGGGGCTGTTCAGAGGACTCGAGTCCAAATTGGGCCTCTGTTGAAGTAGGAACGGAGGACCTTCCGAACGATTGGGAGATCGAGGAAGTATAGGAGCACTTGAAATAGATGCGTCGGTATCGATGAAAGTAGCACCCAGGTCAATATTTGGGGATGAAGGGAGCGTTGAAAGTCCGATATCAGCAAGCATTTTGGCAGTATTATTTTGAGCCTTGGCAGCAGAATCATTTTCGAGGGAGTTTGAGCTACGATTACAATTTTCATGTGAAACGAATGAGGATATATGCGTCAACTTATTCACAGAATCATCGACGGAGCTGGTTATATGCGTGATTGACGACGAGTCCAGAAGGGAGGACAGAGATGTAGCACAAGACGGAACCTTGGATGTGGGTATATGCGTCGCAATAGTAACATCAGACGCTCCTTGAAGGGCACGTGAAGCGACACCATGGAGCGTGCTTGACATCTTCATGGAAGAAGTTACGAGAGGAGATAATGACTTCGAGTGTGAGGGGCTAGAAATACAGATACCGTGCTTCGGTGGCATAGCAGAGCGAGACGAGGTCAAAGGTACGACCTTCTTGGAGGCGAGAGTGGCCTTCTGTGGCTGTTTCTTGAGTCCGTCTATGACGCTTGCGTTGAGCCTGATCATCATATCAACTTTCTTCTCCTTGTTTCCACCAATGTTCGCGGAAGCAGGTTTCCCGGAGGGTCGGAATTTACGAGAAGGGGATCCATCGGATTTAGTGTCCTTTTGAGAGCGCTGACGCAACGTGGCATTGATCTTGGCAATGCTGAACGGGTTCGGTTTGTACTGCACCGTCTCTTCTCTTGCTGACAGATCAAGTTCATTCAAGAGCAGGGCTTCCCTAGAGGGTCTGGAGTCGTCATTCTTATCTTCTGCATCAGAGTCGGAGTCAGAGTCAGAATAAGCGTTATAAGGTGTCGTTCGGCAACTAAAGCTCCACGAGTCGGCCGCGTTTCGGTTTCTAGCCCGGTTTCTCAAAAGCCAAGGTACGTTAGCAGCCATGATATAAAACGGGAAAGCACAGAAGGGAAGCACAGGGTTATGTCTTAGAAGCAATGAGCGCTGGAGAGCATAGATAGTAAAGCATGAATACAAGGTATTCAAGTTGAGCGTTGATGGCAACAACCGAGAGGTATCGTACGTAATCAGTAACACGGTCCGACTATTTCTTCCGGTCTCCATTACTTCATTTGTCTCGTTACTTTCTAGTCTTCTTTCCTCCCCTGTTCCCTCTCTCCGAGGCGCCTCTAGCTGTCATCGGCACATCTTGTCTTGCTTTCAATACGATACCAGGTTGAAAGTAACGTTCACCCGCATCTCGAATCTCACCGAGTTCAACCTGGATTTTCGCAGTGGTCTCGGCCGGGGTATGTACTTTCTTTTCACCAACTCGGTGAGTGTGGATTGAACTGTGAAGCCCCTCGTCGACTCTAACCTTTCGCACCATAAGAACTCTGTTGACAGCGCTATAACTGATTTCACTTGTCAACTCCTGCTAAACGAAGCTTCTGACGCATTGCTAATTGTCAGGGCTATCCTTTATAAATGTCCATTCAGGTTTATGATACACGTCTCTTCAGAAATGGCAAGTCGATTGGTTGTCTCATCACCAAGCACCTTGGCTTGTAGGGTCGAAGTCATTTATGATCCTTCAACCATTTTTACGAATACCTGGTGTAGCCATTACAGAACGCTATATCTTCATGCTGAAACTATCCTTTCTACCGGCTGGCGGGTGTTTTACGCTCACAATTACGCCCTTATTTCCACATCGACTGGGGATTTTGTAGACAGGGACAACATTTCAATGCAGCTGTCAAGTGGGCACTCTCTTGCAATGTATCCAAGAGTTGTTCATCTGTCCATGGCCAGAGAGAGACCTTGTTTTTGCTCGAGTGTTTTGATAAATGTCTTGCATAACCACTCCAGAACTCTATGTTGTTATGCCAGCTCTCTTGAGAGTTGACAAAGTAATACAGAATGAATGAATGTACCCTTTTATAATACCTGATGCTGAAAATGGTAAGTATCTGCTAAAATCTGTAGGTAGGAAGGGGATGTATATTCAGACACCTGCAGCACTTTGGGACATAGCAGAGATTTCTGGAGAAACATTTGTTAGAAACAGGTCATGTGATTTTGAATAAGTGTTTCTCCAGAAAAACTTAAAGTACAGATTGGGAAATAGCAAAAAGACACAGCCTGATCAAGAGGGGATGATGTATTTGATCCCAAGGCCCTGGATAAGAAGCAGAAGGTCACCTATTAGACAAAGAATGGACAAATTAAGACTTTGACAAAAGCAGAGCTTTAGAAAAAGATGAAGAAAACACAGGAGGTTCAGAAGAACAGATCATACATATAAGATACATGGAAATTGAATGTTATCTCAAATTTCACTTGCCTTAAGAATATTGTCATTCTTAGCATGAAACACTCTGCAGTAGTATCCTTGACAATAATATGAATTGGTATGAGACTCCCTAGCATTCTCTTTTTGCATCCTTGTTTGCTGAAATAGTCCTATCATATATATACCATGCACATTTTAGGGAGAATCACTCTCAAAGTAGTGGAAGAAACAGTCTGCTACCTTGTTGAGTTCAAAGAGCCAAGGTATACTATGGAATACATGGCATCCCTACATGTATAAACATGGGGAAAAACAGGATGTTTTATTGATTTTGCCACCAGTGTGGCCCCTTCAACCTAAGGAGGGAAACAAGGTTCAACTCCTTGCCAGGCCCAGGCATCTGTTATGGGTACCTTGTTGAGTTCTCCCTTTATATATATGATGTCAAATTTAAATCTTAACATATAGTCCATCCATTGTTGCTGGCATGGTGATAGGTTCTGTTGAGTTTTGAAAAACTCAAGTGCTTTGTCTATGATTATATGGATCTAGTATCCTACCAAGTCAACACCCTCTGTATAGATCTAGAGGGTCTACAATATACTACAGACTGTTCAACTGTAATGACTGACCCTGCCCCTGTCAAGGCTAAGTCAGGAGCAATGATGTTTCTCAGCATAGCTCATCATCTGTTAGCCTACTACAGCCTGTACAGCTGCAGAGTCATATAGCATTTCACCAGGCTGTTGTAGTGCCTGTAGAAGGGTCAATGCTTTGTTGACTGGTGACAGAGGGGGCAGACTGTCTCCTTCTACAAATGGCATCACCTAAGGATTGTTGGATTGCAATATGCTTGACTACTCTTGTAGTCAAGCACTGCTGGGTTGAGGCCTTTGGGACCTCAACTTAGCTATGCCAGAATACCAACATCCTCCTATAGAGAATGTCATTGGGCTGCATCTCACCATTTATATCTGAGGTGTCACTGACATCCTTAGGAATCATTTTGATGAATGCTGATAGTCTTGCTGCCTGGAGGTTCAGCATTGGCCCAGCTCACAATTGTACAGGTCTGTAGGCCCTGTGAGGCCCCTTAATAGTACTTCTCAATGGACAGAAACATATGTCATGTTGCTCAGTGCATTGTTCAGCATACAACCATCAATTTGCTCATCAAGATGCTTATATGTAGTAATGGGTCAGTAACATAGAGTATAAAATTTCTGTACATTGTTTCTGTAGAAAATTGTTACATTTTTCTATTGCATGTTTCTTGAGAAATATTTTAAAATATCCTGCCATGTGTTTCTCAAGTAGAACAAAGGGTTTTTCTTTAGATGCAATATACAAATACAACAAAGGTTTTTTTTAACACATGCTGAAAAATATCATGTGTTTCTTAAGAAAATAATTGAGAACATTTCAACTATTTTTATCATTATTTCTTAAGATAAATACCAGAAAAATTTATCACTTTATATAAAGAACAATACAAAAATATTTTGAATATTTTCTAAAATTTCCTGATACAATATTTCATAGGTGCTAAAGTGCCCAACAATATGATGAGCCTGGTCCACCAGCTTGGTGACTATGTCCTGATTACAAAGTATATAAAGTACTTTGTAGCCTATAACATTGGTCATCCACAGGGGACCATCCTTTAGCCAGAAGAACTTTGGTCCTTTAGCTGACTCAGCACTTCCACAAAGAGCTTGTCTTTGCCATATAAAGTTTGGACTTGATAGAGAAACTCTTTCTCTGACTGATCCATTGATTACAGGCTATTAGCTATCTTGAGTATGGCCTTGCCCAGCATTATGTCCTCCAGGCCCTCAGGAGTCATCAAACCCTGTTGGGTCTGAGTAGATACACCTATGCCATCATTATTGTGAGCAAGGACTTATGCTTCTACATTACAAACTTTGTGACAATTCTATACCAACTGACTTCTGTGACTCAGTCTGTTATAGAGAGTCTATATTTAGTCCAGCTAGGCCTACATTTCCTGCAGGTACATTGAGGGCAAATCATTCCCCTCTAGATCAATTTATGCATCTGCACATATGTAGTTGTAGATGTGATGCATGGTCTTGGGAAGAGTCACTCTTGAAGTAGTGGAATGAACAGTCCAATACCTTGTTGAGTTCTCTCTTCACATATGTGATGTCAAAATTGAACATTAACATATAGTGCATCCACTATTGCTGACACAGCAATAGATTTTATTGAGTTTTGAAAAACTCTGATGCTTTTTGGTCTGTGATTATATAAATCTAGTGTCCTAGAAGTTTATCCTCCCATTTCAGGAGGGCTTCTAGGATAGCCAACATCTTTAGTTTGTGAACAGCATAGTTTTGCTGTGCATTGGTGAACTTTTGAGATATGAACCCAGCTGGCCAATATTTTTTCCAGCTTGAGCCTTTTTTGTACATAGCTCTAACATCTATCTTTGAGGTGTTACTTATCAGCTAGATAGGATCCTTATGTTGAGGATCAATTGATTGTATAACTGGTGTTTTTGCATAGATCCACTTGATTATATCAAAGCACCATTGGTGAATGAGGCACTAGTGGAATGATGACTCATTCTGCATCATGGCCATCAATGAGCCTGTATACACAGAGATATTGGGCAGAAAGTTTCCAATGTAATTCACCAACCCAACAAACTGTTGGATGTTATTATAGGTTTGAGGAGTATGCTACTCCTGGATCTGGTTCAACTTATATATGTCAGGGTGGATACCCTGCAAGTTGATAACATGGCTAAGACACTCAATGTGCTTGGCATATAGCTCACACTTCTTCCACTTAAGGTAAAGCTTGTTCTTGTATAGTCTTTCAAAGACTACCCTGAGGTGCTCTTCATGCTCTTCAATCATCTAAGAAGACAAAGATATTGTTTAAGTACACATACATCCATTTCCCAATAACACTCTGAAAGATGGATGTCATCAGACATTGGAATATTGTTAGTACATTACAGTTGTCAATTTACATAATGTTACTTACAATAGGTACCATTAATAGTCATGAATACAATTTTAGATATGTCCAATGTATGTATCCTCACCTGCTCATATGCATCAGTGAGGTCAATTTTTGACCTTATAGGTGTATAAGCAACATCTTCCCAGATGACCTCCTGATTGAGTAAGGGCATCATGTCTTCAACCATATCATCATTGTGTTGATGCACATCTAGTGCCATCTATAAGGAGCCATCTTTCTTGGAAATACATAATAATGCTGCAGGTCTGATTGGCCACACATGGTTTCCAATACTTTACTTACACATAGCAGTTGGTTTTATCCTGCAACTGCTGCTGCAGTGACTTAGAGCACCTTGGTATAAAGTATGAGTAGTATTTGAACTTGTCTATGAGATTTATCTCATGGTTGACCTTATGCTATGGAGGAAGTTCCTCTTTCATACCATTGATAATATCTTGTAACTTATCCATACTACTGCTACTAAAGGCACAGGATGTCACCTTCTGTCAGCTTGGAAGGCTGAGCCTTCTCTTCATCCTCCATAGACTAAGGCTGTCAATTGTCCTTGGCTAGTTTGAATGGTGGTACTAATCTTGTGTACTTAACATGTAAGACTATTAGAAAAATTTTTGATTCATCTGGAATGTTTAGCCATACAGAACAACATTCCATTCTACACCTTGCTTCATTCTATAAGTACTTGAACTCACTTGGCTCAGAGATTCTATCCTCCAATGCCATCCTATACATCTCAGCACCAGGAGTCATTCTTCATACTCCTTCTTGCCATGTCAGATCTGCAATAACCTGATTCCACTCTTATGGCATATGAAGGTCATACACCCATTCAAAAGTAGGTTTTGTAATTGGTCTATCCCAAATTCTCCATTCTCTCAATACCAAAGGATCAGCCTGATCCTTTTATCTTTGCCTAGGTGGCCCAATGCTATGGCTGCTACATTGTTCCCTGTAGCAAAATGTTTTTTCACCACCTGCACTGCTCCCTCAGATTGAGCAGGACCTGTAGAACCTGACCCTAGACTACCCCAAGGAGGTGTGGGCCTCAAGTCTATGTATGCAGTGGTCCTCCTCACCAGTCTAAGCAAACTTGGGCAGGCTTACTGTTCCACCAGCTCTGTCCACTTAACTAGCACAGTCTTAAACTGTACAAACTGTGTTGTAACAGGCATTCAGACCAGTTCTTTCTGCTGCACTCTAAGTAGTATGCCACAGTCTTTACACTCTTTTCATAGGCCTTAGCCTCCAGAACAAATTCCTTAATGGTATTCACCTTAGGAGTGAGTCTACTCATTGCACATTATCATAATAAGTATATTGGAGAGAATCTCCTCTAAGAATCACTCACAAACTATGAATTTGTCAGGAAATATAGCCATGTTTTGAGCATAGTTGAGCAAGGCATCATAGAAGCCTTGCACTCCCTTGTCAATGGAGTAGACTGTATTGCAGAAGGTTTTGCAGGTATCCTGCATTGTTGAGGGCTGTACAAACTAATTGTATAATTTGAGAATTACATCTTTGAACCTCCAGTGGGACTAGGCCCTGTGACATGAAATATATGTTGCAGGTACCATTTTAAGGCACCTGCAACTAGAAAGTCTATCAGAATTAGGACTTTCTTGCATTCCTGCACATCTCCACCACACTGTGCTACTACATAAAATATGCAGATACTCATCAGCCAGTTTTCAAGTTCACTAAACTTGGCTGACTCAGTAAACAGAGTGATTATCTTCAATGGATTACTCCTTCTTAGTTTGATTCCTTCTAGTATGGCTAAATAGACAGCATGCAACTGCTCCATTACTGCCCTTGGATGGTCATACATTGTCTAGTGGTGATATCTGTAGGCTTCCCTCTACTCCCAGAGTGGCAAAGCATCTACAATGTTGCAGTAGCATTGAGAACTACTATAGTTATCCTTTAGGGAAGACTGTAGTCCTCCTCCATCCAGCTCCACATCTCACATCATTATCTCTATCCCCTGCTGAACAATGATCTGGTCCTTCAGGATCTAGAGAACCCCCTCTTAGAGGTGGTGATGGTCCTCAACCAGGGAAAGGCAGTCCTCTCACAGGTCCTTCACCACTTCTGCCTGAACTGGTTGGTCCATAATGTGGTCTGGAGGGGGGTCAGGAAGCATGATTGTTTCCAGATGAATCCTGTCCTGGGTCACCTCCACCCCCTCTATCATAGCCAGACTGGCTTGGAGGGCTACTTTCTCCCTGGTTCACCTGCTGCTGATGCACCAAGGGACTATTTCCTGTCCTATCCCAGACATCAATCATTGGCAAGTGAGATACTTGCTCCTCTGTTTTGATTGGCTTGATACATTTAGGTGGAAAGTATCCTTCTGGACAAGTATCATATAACTAACCCTGCTTCTGTTGAGGCCAAGTCAGGAACAATGATTATTCCCAGTGTAGCCTATCTCTGATAGTCTACTGCAGCCTGTCTAGCCACATAATCATATGGTATTTCATCAGACTGTTGTGGTCCCTGCAGAACAGAAAAGAAAGTCATTGTCTGGGAACAGGAGGACTATTTTAGAGGTGACAGCCTACTTGAGGGCATTGAAGGTAGCTTGCTGTAAGAACTCCCATCACCATGCTACATCTTTACTGGTAAGGTCAAAAAGAGGACAAGCATGATAGGAGAAGTTATAAATAAACCTCTGGTAGAAAGTAACAAAGCCCAAAAATACTTGGACTTCCTTCTTGTTCTTTGGCTCCAGCCATTCTGCTACACCTGCCACTTTAACTGGGTCCATTTCTGCCATACCATGTGAAATGATCAAGCCTAGGTATTTCACCTTGGTCTGCTCAAATTCACATTTTTTGGGTTTTAAGTAGAGCTGATGTTGGTGAAAACATTCCAAGACAATGTGCATGATCCAATGATGCTCCTCTAAAGTCTTGGTGTAGATGAGGATATCATCTAGATAGATACAGACAATGCCTTCTGCAATCAAATCACAAAAAATGTTATTTGTCATAGTCTGGAAAGTGGCAGGGGCTATTGGTGAAGCTAAAGAGCATTACTGGAGATTCAAAGAGTCTATGATTAGTTCAGAATGCCACCTTCCACTCATCTCCTTCTTTAATGCATACATTGTTGTAGACCCAGCAAACATCCAATTTAGTGAAGTAGTATGTGCCTCTAAGGTTTTTAACAAGTTCAGAGATAAGTGGAAGGGAGTAGCAATTCTTTACTGTCATTACATTCAAGTCCTGATAGTCTTGAACCAGATCAAGAGACCCATCCTTCTTCTTAATAAAGAAGACTAAGGAATACATTGGAGACTTCAAAGATTGTATTTGACCACTGCTGAGGTTCTTCTGCAGAAATGCATCCAGCTCATCCTGCTCCCATAGTGAAAGTGGATAGACCCTATAGCTAGAAGGTTCTACACCAGGTATTAGCTCAATAGCATGGTCCCATTGCTTGTGCTCTGGGAGAGAGTTAAAAAATGCCTTGGAGAATATATTCTCAAGGTCCTGAAGATAGTGAGGGTGAGGGACAGTACTACAAAAGAGCTTGGGCTTAGAGTTT